>JASANF010009700.1:0-17641 GCA_030248245.1 Trissonchulus sp. WLG1_4
TACGATTTTGCATGTGGGCTACTACTACGCCAAGTTTCAGCCTGATTGGCTTGATATGGTTTGGGTTACTAACTGTCTAAACTAAGGCCTACTTTTAGGCTTTTTTGCCTACTTCTGCCTACGTAAATACACTGACAAACGCACTGAACCAAAAGTGCACCTTCAAGCTTAATTGTTCTCATCTGACGTTGGGGTGCCTTGGGGGAGTAACATATGTGAAAATAAGCAAAATTGGAGAACCTTGATTTTTGACCTGGGTAGCCCCCCCCCTTAAGCCTGAATGTCGGGGGGGACAACTGAGGGAATCAACAACACCTCACAATTACACAATGACATGAAAACATTCAATATATATCCGTTCCGTTTGGCTTTGGCGTCTCCCAGGGCAAATTGAGCTGGCGCGGTGCAGAGGAGTGTGGAGTCAGTCAGAGGGCGTCAGCGGTGGCCTTGTGGGGCAGTCGTCCCCCCACCCCCTCTTCGTCCCCGTCCAGCTCCAGCCCCTCCTGCGGCCCCCCCTTTTCCGACTCCATCGTGTCCACACCCCGGCCCCCTGACAGGAAAATTATGCGATCTAAAACACAACTCACAACACCACTGGCCTAACCTACTCCAATCAAAAATGCGACCCTTTGGCAATATCTCCAGAATACTAGAACCCATTCATTGGCACTCCTAATGCATAATACAGCTCCAGTCTCAAAAAAATAAACTTGCGCGAAATAAATAAAAGAAACATTGCGCGCTTAGTATGACACCTGCAACCTGCTTAATGGAAGAAGGTGTCTGATTTAAACAATAAACATGCCACATTTGATAGATACCGCTTCTTTTTCAAATACATGCGCAGATGTACATGGGGGCGGGGGGGTCTGGGGGGGGGGGGCAAGCCCACACCAATGTGAGATTTCGGGACAAGCCCCTTCAGATTTGACCTGCCGGGACAAGCCCCCCTTCTTGGTGCTAACAAACGGTGCCCAAATACTGATTTACCGCCCCGAGATCGCTGTAAAATGCTTTCAAATCGAGCAAAAAGCGACAAAATCGTTAAAAATATGCAAATCTTGCGAAAAAATTTCACATTTTTAGGCAAAAATCTCAATTTTTCAGTTTTATTGGTTCAAGCCCTTGAAACGTCGTGGCAAGCCCCCCAAAATTTCGGGGACAAGCCCCCCCAGACCGAGACCCCGTGTACATGTATGAAGACATGCCGTGTTTTCACCCAGGGCCACAATGCTACACTGCTATCTATGAGTGGCAGAGAGCTAGAGCGAAAGCTACATTCTCCATTCTACAAAGCTATATTCTGATCCTCTTGAATCACTGAATTGACTGATTGATTGACCAATTTAAAGCTACTTATAAAACATAACGTAATAGCTAGTATTAACAACTTGAACTTAGAGAAGAAGCTAAAAAGGACTGACTGACCGCAGCGGATGCTGACGCGAGACTGCCCGTTGACCATCTGCGGCTTCAGACGTCCCTCCAGCCACACCCGTTGTCTGCAACACAACACACTGCACTACTGCAAACACACCTTTTTTAGGGGAGGCCCCCTACTTTTTATATGAATTGGTGATTACGCTTGTGGCGCACTGCGGGTCTTTTGGACCATACACTCATTTGTTGAGGTTGCTTGCTGTTCAGCCATCACGTGATTTCCACGTTGTAGCATCTCCCAACCGAAAAAAACCACGTTTACCAAAAGTCCATATGGCTAAAAATCTTGTTTGCCCAGGTCCACATGTACGAGAGAGGGATGGGGGGACCCTCCAATAAAAATATGGAGGGGCCGAGGCGGCCAGTCACGAAAATTTTTCAAAATTTAGTAAAAATGACACTTCTTTGGGAAAATTTCATAAAATTTTGCAAAATTTAGAGTACTTGTGGTTGATATATACTCGCTTCGGTGGGGTATATACAGTCGCGGTTTTTTGTGTTTTTTTATAGTGTTTTCGCATACATTTTCTTATAAAAGCACAAACTTTCTTACGAAAACACCAAAAAGCACACAAAATTTTGAGTCGACAAAAAATTCACTCTCGGTCCCCCCTCTACTTTCTTTGACTTGCTGTAGAAAACTTTCTGGCACGTCCCCAATTGACCAAATTTATAATATACTAAAATTTCAAAAATTTCCCAAAATTTTATTTTCAAGGGTTTCCGCCTCCAGTCCATCACAACAATTTAGATGAGTATGATCTCCTATGGCGTATTAATAAAGAATGATGCTGACAATTGTTATCGGTATGAATGGGTATATTCCTGTCCTATCTACAATGGAACTGTAAGAAAAGTGCAAAATAATTGGCTTCTGGGAGCTGCCGCCCCCAGACCCCTGCACTTTAACCGAATGTACAAGTCTATATATAAATGCATTTAGTCTATTGAAATTTTAAAAATCAGTTCAGCTCACAGATGTACATGGGGGGGGTCTCGGGGGGACAAGCCACCCCCCCCCCCCAGATTTAAAATTTAGGGACAGAGCAAAAATATCACAATTTTAGGCAAAAATATGAAAATTTTTCGTTGTCTCGTTGAAGCCTCTGAACGTCTAAACAAGCCCCCTTACAACATTCGGGACAAGCCCCACCCTCCAGCCCGGACGAGACTTGGTATGGTTCATTTTCTGGGAGCTGCCGCTTCCAGACCCCTGCAATTAGGCTTATACACACCATTCTTGAAGTCCCTGAATTGCAATTATATATAAAGGAAAATTGCTATCCGCACATCTGAATATTCGGCTAATTAGCCTTGAATTAGCTGCGTGCTGCGGCAATAACAAAAAAGCGTAAAACTGGAAAAAGTTATCAGGAAAGTTCAGACCTCCGCCCATCCCCTAAAACTTATGTCTGGAATTATCAGTTATACTTGGCAATATTCGTTTTTAAGCCAATTTTCGCCTGCTATCTCAAATTTGGGAAATATGGAAACTTAATCAAAATAAGAGTTTGTGTTTTTACTAAAATCAGAATGGTTTGACAGCAATTCCACTACAACACCGTGCTTGTGTAGCAACACTGTAATGCTTAACTTTCACTTTAAGGGCTTTCACTTTTCAGACTATGTTTTGAAAAAGCACACATTTTGTTAAAAAAGCACACACTTTCTTAGATGTGCGGAGAAAAACCCTACGCGAAAAAACCCTAGTGCTTGCTGGCCGAACCTTACGACCTTTTTGAGTATCTATAGTGGTGCGGGGAAAAAAACCGTACGCGTTTTGCAGGGAAAAAACCCTAGTACTTTCTGGCCGAAACTTATGACATTTTTGAGTATGTAGGTGGAAAGCGCATCCCAAACTGACTTAAAACACCAATTTTTGTACAGTTCTGAGGTCTGTAGCATTTTTTATGAAATTTCAAAATTTTGCATGTTGAAAAATTCCAAAGTGACAAAACTTTCCAAAATTTTGACTTGTCATAATTTTTCACAAAAACACTTTTGGCCAACGCCGTTTGCATTTTTCAAAAGAGTTACCTCTCCTCTATACTTCTGAAGCTCAAAAACAGTGAAAAACGTTGTGGTTTACTTGTGACAGTTCAAAGTTTGTGCGGGAAAAAAACCCTATTGCGGGGAAAAACCCTATTTTGTTTGGCGCCAATTTTTTGCTAAACTCACCCATTGTTGCTACAAGCGTGGATTCATCTGGGCTAACAACATGCATAGACTTCATTAAAACCGTTTATTTGGACAAAAAACGTAGTTTTTTGTCGTTTTGGCCCATACCCCGACACCCCTTACGAAACCTCTTTTGGTGATGTTTCCCCAAAATTTGCCATTTTTTGGAATTTTTAGGCGTTAGCTGCTGCTTACCACTTAAATACAAAAATGGTAGACGCGGGCGGTGTTTGTCCACCGTTTCTAACGTAATAAGCGCAAAAATCTGTTTTTAATGCTGTTAAATAGTGAAAAAAAAATAGTGAAAAAATAGTGAAAAAATGCATATTTGGGCAGAAGTCATTTCTGCCAAAAAGGGTCGATTTTTGAAGAATTATTGTGAGTCACATAAGTGTCGGAGAAACGGTTTTTTAGTCCATACTGCAGCCTAAGAGTTGTGGAACACGATGAAATTGAGTTTATACTCACTAGTAATAGAACAACCGAAAAAAGTGATAGGGTTTTTTCCCCGCATTAGGGTTTTTTTCCCCGCATAAAGTTTTTTCCCCGGAGGTTTCGAGGCTTATTACTCACAAACGTGAGTAGTTAGAATTCATTTTATTAGTGCAACAGTTGGCGAAAGATGGCCGTTATAACAGCCGCAAGCATTAATAGATCCAACTATGTGGAGCACAAGACGACCCGAAAAGTTGAAAATAGGGTTTTTTCCCCGCACCACTATAGGTGGAAAGCGCATCCCAAACTGACTTACCACACCAATTTCTGTGCAGTTTTGAGGCCTGTAGCATTTTTTATAAAACTTCAAAATTTTGCATGTTTTAAAATTAAAAAGTGACAAAATTTTCCAAATTTTTGACTTGTCATAATTTTTCACGAAAACACTTTTGGCCAACGCCGTTTGCATTTTTCAAAAGAGTTAACTTTCCTTCCTCTAATACTTCTGAAGCTCAAAAACAGTGAAAAACGTTGTGGTTTACCTGTGACAGTTCAAAGTTTGTGCGGGAAAAAACCCTATTGCGGGGAAAAACCCTATTTTGTTAGACGACATTTTTTTGCTGAACCAGGGTTTTTTTCTCAAAAACGGATTTCATCATTCTGTCGCCATTTTTAAACTCCTGTCGTCATTTTTATTTTTCGTTCGCCAAATTAGATTATGGCCTTAACGTAACGTGCTAGGTAGCGTTATCTTATATATCTATTATCTATATATATATATATATATATATATAATTAAAAAAATAATAAAAATAAATAATAAATTTAATAAAAATTAGAAAAAATATATATAGCATGTTTATGAAGTTTAAGCGGTTTTTTTCATAAATTTTGGCCAAAATTTGTTGACATCTGTGTTTTTTGGCCAAGAAAGGTGTAAATATATAGTAATTTTTTTGAGAAGGCGGTCAAAATTTAGTAGACCGACGGGGGGAAGGGTCCCGCCAAGGGGAGGAGGAGGGATCCCTAAAATGTGCTGTTACCTGCACCAGGGAGGGGAGATGCCCCAGTGCTTTTATCGTTAATTTTTGCGTCAGACGACGCAAAAATTTTGCGTTGTCTGACGCACATGCAAAAAATTTTTAGCGTCATTTTAAAAAAAGTGCGCACACCAATTATAAGATATCTAAGCGCGTGTTTTAGGTAAAAATAACTGAATTTATTATGGCACTGGCCGTCCTCAACTACGATTTTGGGCCTTTAAAATTTTTCTTAGAAATAAATTTCGATCTCTCCCTGGAAAAGTGTGCGAAAGCCGAGTTTAACTTCTTAATGCTGGGCCTGGGACCATTTTATATCGACCTGGCCGAGGTGTATCGGATCAATAAATTTATATATTTACGTTTATAGAAGGTTGGCACAGCTTACTGAATTATTAACACTGTCGATGCGCAGCTAAGTTCCAGCAGATCTGCAGATATAATATAATTCTCCTATTCCAAACTTTGATACTAGCGCGGCGACCATCTTATAGCTTTAGTTGTTTTTGTAATCATAATCCTTATCATAACTAATCACAACAGTTTAAAACTGCCATCTGACATGGTTTTGACGCAATTTGAAATTTTTTTCCAAATTCAGCGACTAAAATGGTATTTTCGGCACCTTTTGTGCCAAATCAGCTGACTTCTTTCAGCCTCCAGCCGAAAAAAAGTGCGTCACGGAACGCACATGACCAGAAAAAGTGCGAAAGTCAGAAAAAAAGTGCGGCATTTTTTGATATTTTGATAGAAAAAAAGTGCGACCTAAAAAACCCTGGGTACAGTCCCAAAATTCGGCCGGAGGGGCCCCCCAAAATTTTATCGCGTATATAATATATACACTCATGAATCGCGACGATACAGCCAAAACTCATGGACATTTATTATTGCGTGTTAGCGTATTAAGCAAGTTATTCAGCGTATCGGCACTTTTAAAGCGTTATCAAGGTTTTCAACAGAAACGAACGTCTCTGGGAGACTAGTGTAACCCTCCTGGTGCTGACCCTTTGCGGATGTTCCTGTCGATGTAGTCCCTGAGCATTGGCCGGAAGACCACGATCTGGTGCCACTCGGTGTTGCTGGTGCGGTTGCCGGTGAGGGGGTCGCTGGTGTGCTCGTTGGTGGCCAGCGGGAAGGCCACGAAGGGGTGCCGACTAGAGGTCACCAGCTGCGCGTCCCGCCCCACTCGGCCCAGCAGCGTCACTCGGTTCACCGCTGAAACACCAGATTCACGTCTCAATGCCCCCTCCCCTCCCCATGCCCCACAAACTGTTGTTTTCTGGGTAAGCAACTGCCCACTGCTACAGTTATATACAGACCGTCAGGTCAACTGCTGGCCGAGCTGCAGGGCGGAGCGTCGGCCTTGAGCCCTTCATCTATGAATTGTGCCTTGGATGCCATTGGTAAGTGAAGTGTTAGGTGGCAATGTTAGACGCACAGTTTTCGCGCGATGGTCTGCGTTCGTCATCGGCTGCGGCGTCGTAGACTGCGCGAGTGCTGGTGGTGGCTCCGAGGGCGTGCCGCTGCGTCCCCAGGCCCCCCACGCCTCGCAGTCGTCCGGCCACACTTCTGCACAGCATCATCGCTCAGCTGACACCTCACAGAAAAACAACTACACCAAACATCACTCCAGTCATATCAAATAGACATCAGAAAAAATCAGCATGGTTCTGTGCATATAGACAAAAAATACTCTAACTCTGCACCTTAACCGCTCCCCAATATATAACGGTCAACGGGAAAAAATGCTTCCCACCCTCACCCCTCATTATTTGAACATTTTGATAGAAAAAAATAATCGAAAAACTAACCACTGGCAAAAAAGTGACCCGTAATGCGGGAAAGCTACGTAAGCCTAAGCTCCATACTAAGCCTAAGCCTTAACCTAAGCCCAAGCCTAAATTGAGGCCAAATTTGAATTTTGCTCAAGAATTGGACGATTCTGATGAATTAGGCCAATTTTTCGGCAGGAACGAGGTCAAGTGCGTTTGTTTTGATTCTAAAAATTGAAAACATTCCGACTCCACTTAAGGTGGTATATAATTGCGTTTTCCAGGTTTCTGTGATTTCTATGTAAACTTTGCGCCACCAGTACTCAAGTTTGACGCCTGAGCATGAATTTTCGGGACAGTACTGTAAAGGTCAAAATCCAGAGGCATGTCTCTTACTTTTACGAAATTTCAGCTGTGCTTACATTTTTACGGGGCTTTAATTACAAGAAAATATGTTTACTTTTCGGTGCGGTTGCTTTTAAGCTATTTTCTCAGTAAATTGACTAGTCATTAAAAAAGTGGGGGAGATGCCTGGGGATTGCAAACATGTCAAAAACCTTACCAGCTTTCAGCCCCAACAGGTAATCGTATGAATCACAGCTGTGGCGCAAACTTTTTGTAAAAAAGTTAATATTTTGGAAAGGACCTTTTCAGCCGCTTGACTGGAAACCAAATAAAAGGTCAAGTTCCAGTGCATGGCATACATTTAGGTAAGATATTGTTGTACTTACTTAATGCAAAAAACCGCTTGTGATTTGAATTTGTTAACGCTGAGCTATAGCTTACCAAAAAAACACCTAAAAACGCAATTACACCCTTAAACGCGTTTAGAACGGAAAACACACGGGTTTCCGGAAATGCAGTATGGGAGATTTGGATCAAGTGCAGTTGGGGGGGGGGAAATAGTGGACCTATTTTTTGGAGTAGAGCACCTTGGGGGAAGCATTTTTTGTAATAGAGCCCCAATCCACAAATTTGGATTTTCTGAGCTATGACCCCTTGAAAATTGCATTTTCAGTGTTTTTGGACGTGAACGTAGGCCAAAGTTCGAAGCCAAAATTGGCTATAATCTTTGTTTTTGGATAGTTTTGCGTGGGTTATGATGTTTTAAGGCATCGTCTAGGCTTAGTTGGCAGGATTCTCTAGGCTAAGCTGGCAGGATTTTTTCTGAAAATTTCGATTTTTTATAGCCTAAGCCCGAGCCTAAGCCTAAGCCTAAGCCTAAGCCTGATACTAAGCCTAAGCCTAAGCCCCATACTAAGCCTAAGCCTAAGCCCAAGCCTAAATTAAGGTCAAGTTTGAATTTGGTCAAAAATTGGACGTTTCTGGCGAATTCGGCCAATTTTTCGGCTGGAACCCGGTCAAAGAGCCTTTGTTTTGATTCTAAAAAATTGTAAACAATAATCTGACACCATTTAGACACGATTAAAACGTAAAAGTCAAGGGCTTCGGAAAAAAAATTGTAAAACGTCCCTCACTGAGGGTTCAGATTTCGGGGGGTCATATCTCAGAAAATCCAAAAAAAGAAATAGGGGTTCTTGAAGCAAAACTGCTTCACCCAAGGTGCTCTACTCAAAAAAATAGGTCCACTATTTTCCCTCCCAGCTGCATTTAACCCGGAGATTTGATGAGTATACACCTTGCACTTGCTGCAATATACATATAGTGGACCTATTTTTCAGTAGCGTACCCAAGATTTCGTGAAGGGGGGGCTGAACTGATATTCGACGACGAGCGGGCGGGGGGGTCACAGGAAAATTATTCCCAGAAAAAAACTAGATCGTAAAAAATTATCTGGTTTTTTTCTGTTTTTTTTCTAACTTTTTTCTAGTTAGAAAAAAACCAGAAAAAATTATCTAGTTTTTTCTAACTTTTTTCTGTTTTTTTTCTAGTTTTTTTCTAACTTACGATCTAGTTTTTTCTGGTTTTTTCTGAGTTTGTCAAAATACGATCTAGTTTTTTTCTGGTTTTTTTCTGCCCTCCACCTACCCAACTACACACAAAAAATACCAATAATGACAAAAGAATCAATACTCCATAAACAAACTACCGGAAAACCGGAATGGAACAATACAAGAAACCAGAAAACTTACAATTACTCACTAACAATACAATATATTAATGAAAAAACAAAAAACAAAAGTTTTTTTCTAACTTTTTTAAAAAACAAACAACCAAACAAACACACCCCCGCCCCGAAACCACCCCCCCCACACCAGCCCCCCCCCCCCAAACCCCCCCCCCAAAACCCCCCCCCCGCACAAAAAAAACCCCACCCAACCCCCAAAAAAAAACAGCAAAACAAAAACCCCCCCCCCCCCCCCCCCCCCACCAAAACCCCCCCACCCCCCCCCCCCAAAACCCCCCAGGACCAAACCCTACCCATATCAACAAACAACACAAATAAAATCTCACACAAACCACACCCCCAACACAACTACAACACAAAGAAAAAAATTATATATACACACACACAACAGAAGACCAAACACTAAACACACAACCAAAACAAACACACACTTCCCAACAATACACACTTATTACAAATAATAAAACACCAACCTCCTAATTTTACCTTTCCTACCAGACTCATAAACTACACACCCACACAAACAACCTACCCATACCAAACCAGCCACCCCCCACCATAACCCACCACACTACACACTCACCCCCAACCACCTAACCTCACCCAAACAACCTACCCACAAACAACTAACCACCCACAAAACAAACTAACCTACCCACAAACTAACCTACCCACAAACTAACCTACCACAAAACAAACAAACCCCCCCCAACACCACCAAACCACACAAAAAACCACCACCCACCCCACCCACCAACACCACACACAACCAACCAACACCACAACACAACACCCCCTACACACCCCCCCACACACTACCACCCACACCCACCACCCACCCCACAACACACCAACAGATTTGCCCCAAATCGGTTTTTAATGTTTTTTGAGTACTTTTGCGCCCTTTTTGTCATTTGTTTTAGTTTTTTGTGTCTGTATTTCTCATTGTAATGCATTTTATTAGCTTATTTTTCTGTATTTTCCGGTGTTTTTGGTGGGTTTAAGGGGGCGCTCCCAGTGGCGGATCCCGGGGCGGGGGGCCCGGGGGCCCCGGGCCCCCCCCTTTGGGTTTGCCCCCCCCCCCTTGGCAAAGAAGGCCCCCTCAAAAAATTTTCCGATACGTTCCCAATTCATCAAATTTAGCCCAAATATGCAAAAAATTTCCTGGGGGCTGTCGCCCCCAGGCCCCCAGAACTTTTTACCGTAGTTCTCATTGTTATTATCTGTCGTAAAGGTTCATGCATGTGTATATATGGCTGCATTGTGCCCAGCCTATTGTAATGCAATTGCTTACTACACACAAGAAAGAAAGAAAGAAAGAATTCACAAGGGCGAGCCCAGGTGGGGATGGGGGCAAGGGCGTACCCAGGGGGGGGGGGAGTTCAGGGGGCCTGAGCCCCCCCCTTTTTGGCCAACTCATAAGAAAAATTCAACAAGGGTCTCCCCTTTGGTTTTTGCGGGTTCACCGGAAAAAATTTCCGATACGTCTCTAATTGACCAAATTTGGCCCAAAAATCAAATTTTTTTTCCTGGGGGAAAACGCCCCCAGGCCCCCGCATTCACTCTGGTTTCTCGACAAGTGTTGCTTAAACTTTCAATTTCAATGCAAAATTTTATTTCCAAATTTCAAAAAAGCTCTAGCTTCTGAGGGTTGCCGCCCCCAGACCCCCGCATTCACTCTGGCTTCTCGATATATAAGTGTTGCTTATATATATATTTTTTTTCAATGAAAAGCTTTACTTTAAAATTCTAAAAAAGCTGCAGCTTCTGGGGGCTCCCGTCCCCAGACCCCCGCAACCGTGGTATATAAGTGACTCCTATATTTCACTAACTAGCGCAGCTAAAAATTTTGGCTGAAGCTCCCACCTTTGAAAATTTCTGGGTGAGCCACTGGATGGGGGGAATTTTGGTTTTTATGCTACGGCCGAAAAAATTTTCTGAATCGTCTGGAATTGACCAAATTTGGCTTAAAAATCAAAATTTTTTTTCCATTTTTTTCTGGGGGCTGCCGCCCCCAGACCCTACTCTGTGGCTTAACTATTCTTTGTTATTATTTTTCGTCAAAGCCGATGCATCTCTAAACGAGTATATTATGCTACATTTACTTGTGTAATTTTTTATTAAAAGATGGGGTGGGAAACACGTAGCAGCCAAAAATAATTTTTCCCCCTATTCTTCAGTTTGACCGTAATAACTGTCTGATATCACGTTACCATTTCTTTTGTTTTAATTTTTGCCGGAAAAAATTTCTGATACATCTCCAGTGGGTTAAATGCAGTTGGGGGGGGGAAATAGTGGACATATTTTTTTGAGTAGAGCACCTTGGGGGAAGCATTTTTGCTTCAAGAACCCCTATTTCATTTTTTGTATTTTCTGAGATACGACCCCCCGAAATTTGAACCCTCAGTGAGGGACGTTTTCGCAATTTTTTTCCGAAGCTCTTGTTTTTTCGGTTCTAATCGTGTCAAAATGGTGTCAGATTATTGGTTACAATTTTTTAGAATCAAAACAAAGGCTCTTTGACCCGGTTTCTACCGAAAAATTGGCTAAATTCGCCAGAAACGTCCAATTTTTGACCAAATCCAAACTTGGCCTTAATTTAGGCTTGGGCTTAGGCTTAGTATGGGGCTTAGGCTTAGGCTCAGGCTTAGGCAATAAAAAATCGAAATTTTCAGAAAAAATCCTGCCAGCTTAGCCTAGAGAATCCTGCCAACTAAGCCTAGACGATGCCTTAAAACATCATAACGCACTCAAAAGTCAAAACTATCCAAAAACAAAGATTACATCCATTTTTGGCTTCGAACTTTGGCCTACGTTCACTTCCAAAAACACTGAAAATGCAATTTTCAAGGGGTCATAGCTCAGAAAATCCAAATTTGTGGATAGGGGTTCTATTACAAAAATTGCTTCCCTCAAGGTGCTCTACTCCAAAAAATAGGTCCACTATTCCCCGCCCCCAACTGCACTTGATCCTCTCCAGTTGACCAAAATCAGTCTAAAAATTGGGAAAATTGTCAAGTTTTTCTGGGGGCTGCCGCCCCCAGACCCCTGCAACCGTTTGATTTAGTGATCTTGCGTTTGTAAGGTGTTTGTAAGTGTTTAAAATGCATTCAAAATGCATTCTAACCCATTACAAAAAATTGTAAAATCAAAATTCTAAAAAACTAGCTTCTACTGGGGGCTGTCGCCCCCAGACCCCCGCATATGTACTCGTTTCTCGACAACTGTAGTTTAAATATATATACATTTTCAATGCAAATTGCATTTCAAAATTCTAAAAAAATCCGGCCTACCGCCCCACAGGAAAACTATTTCCAGAAAAAAACTAGATCGTAAAAAATTATCTGGTTTTTTTCTGGTTTTTTCTAACTTTTTTCAGATTTGCCCCAAATCGGTTTTTAATGCTTTTGGAGTACTTTTACGCCCTTTTTGTCATTTGTTTTAGTCTTTTGTGTCTGTAATTCCCTTTGTAATGCATTTATTTTAGCTTATTTTTTCTGTATTTTCCGGTGTTTTTGGTGGGTTTAAATTGGTTTTTCCACCTTTTTTTGAGTTTTTTACTATGCTTTTCTGATTGTTTGCTGATGCGATGTGAGTATTTTTAGATTTTTCAAACTTTCGCAAAATACGATCTAGTTTTTTTCTAGCTTTTTTCTGGTTTTTTTCTGATTTTTTTCTAACTTTTTTCTAACTTTTTTCTGCTTTTACTAAATCGTTTTGTAACGTTCTTAAAGTCCGTTATATACCTTTTATGTCATGTTGTATATAATATATATTGTTATTGTACATTAATTTATGGTATTTTTGTGTTTCTTCCTTTTTTTCTGCTGACTTTAAATCTTGGTTTTTTTATATGTTCATTAAAAGCGGCAACAGTTATTTTGGGGGCTAGAGAACAGATCAAGGCCATGGGGTTTTTTACTTTTATTAAGATGAGGTGCGTACCGTTTTACGGGTGAAAATATTTTTCCCAAATCAAATGTAAACCGGGTAGATGAGTGTTTCAAAACGAACCTCCGAATCGTGCAAAAAAATATTTTCATGTTTTCAGGTCTTCCTGTAGTAGTATTTGGCGTCTGTTTGGGACTACGAACCCTCACAATTTTCACAACTGAGGATTTGCAGTCCTGTACAGACGATACTTTGCAAACCAATTTATTTACAAAGCACCTGTAGATCACTTATACTACTACATATCAAAGTAACAGTTCACAAGACGGCACCCATGCCATTACTCTAATGTTAACCAATATCATTAACTAGTTTACAGCGAAATTAAGTTGTACAAATTTTCTATTGACTGTGAACATACGGTAAAAGTTTTGTAATTTTTGTGAAGAATTGTTAAATTTATGGATGGAATCATAGTTCATCATAATATTTGTGTTTTATTTATGATCCACACAAATTCATTATTACATATTTCAGTTAAATTATTATTTTGACAATTAAAAAAAATGAAAAAATTTTCTGGGATTTGATCCGAAAAATACAGTAAAGTACAGTAAACCACTCGACTACGCGGTCCTAGAATAAAAGTTCTTAGCTGTGCTTATAAACCTTATCAATTTATAAGCACACATTACGTACATTACGTACACACAAGCAAGCATAGACCATGGCATCCAATCAGCACACACAAAAGCACGCACGCCAATC
The DNA here is from genome assembly GCA_030248245.1 of Trissonchulus sp. WLG1_4. Lineage (NCBI taxonomy): Eukaryota > Metazoa > Nematoda > Enoplea > Enoplida > Ironidae > Trissonchulus > Trissonchulus sp. WLG1_4. Next base: position 13,614 of record JASANF010009700.1, read on the forward strand.
AGCACACTAGGGTTGTTTTGATGTGACTTTTTTCAATTGATTTGATTTGATTTGATGTGGGGGTTGTAAAATTAGTTTTGATTTGATGCAGCCTTCCTGAAAAGCAATTGATTTGATTTGATTTGATGTGAAAACCTAAATTTTCAATTGATTTGATGTGACAAAAATTTTAGTTTTTAGTTTTGATGCATTTTGATGCAGTTTTGATGCAGTTCTGATGCGATAATAAATTACAGTGTTATTCCTAAAATAATGAATTTTCGATTTCGCAATTAGATCATTAGCACGGCAGGAGGTCACTGCTAAGCGCTACTTAGTGTTTGTGACCGGCCGAAATGCCCTACATACAGTCGCCTACCGGCCGGTTAACAACTCTGGCCGGCCGGTCACATTCTACCGATTGAGTAAATTAGGCCGGCATAAAAGCGTGACAGTCTAAGTTAGGCCGAAATAACACTCTGGATTTGGATGAATTTGTTTTTTCTAAAATTTCTGCCGGGCCGACAGAACCCTGACACCATAAAAACCTGACAATTAGACCGATGACAATTTGACTACGATTAGTGGTTAGTGGTGGGTGGATCGATGAACCGTACAAACTAAAGTGCGGTTTTATTGATTTCTAGGCCCGTATATTTAAAATCCCTGCGGGTAAAGTTAGGCGAACGTTACCCACAGAAAAAGTTAAGGTAAACTCGTATTCTCAGACACTGACTAAAGCCAGCGTGATAACTGAGGCTGATAAGATTTAGGTGAAAACAGTGCTTTGTTTTGCGGCTAAAGAGCATGTGTTATGCAAATTTTTAACCTCAACAGTACACGCTAGCTGTATTTATACTATAACTTTACCTTTACCCACAGAGCTAAGTGGGTAAAATTATCCTGTAGGGTAGGGTAAAAGTATCCTGCAAGGTACCTTTACCTGCAGGTAATTTTGAAAATACGGCTACTGGTGACCTGATAAAGAGCTAGTAATAAATGTCAGACAAACACTACACAATAACAATAAAAATTAATCATTAAAATAAATAACATTATTAAAAATTGCGCGTAATTTAAAATTAAATAATACAAAAAGAGCAAGTAAAGTGGCTACAACGGGTTTCGAGTTTTGACAGGTAAGGGGTCCCTCTATTCTGGGCAGATGATTCTTCATTTTAGGCAAAGGAGTCTTTATTTGTGTTCAGGGACCCAAATTAGCCTAGAGACATGAAAATGTGACCCTTAAGAACCCCAGTGGGGGCCTGAGGGGGTTTGTATGGGTGTCCACGACGGTCCTAGGCAAAAATTGACCCCCGATTCGTGTTCAGGGACCCAAATACCCTCTGGAGGTAGAGACAAGTTTTTGTTTGAACTTCTGACAAATTTTTCAAGTTCACGAGGTTCCTCCCTCCTTAGCTTTTAAAAACCGCACTTTTTGAGGGTCACCTGACGCGGCCCCCCGTGGGGTCAAGGGGTCGCCAATGTAAGGGGCACAATCACTCAAGGGGAGGAACCTTGTGCCAAATTTTATTCATATTCATAAAGTATCACCTTAAAAAAGTTACTTACAAACAAACGACCACATGGAAACTAATAACGGACATGAAAGATACATACAATGGATTGCCTTTGTTTTGCAATTGGTCGGCAACCCAACAACACCGTACGTAACTGAGGTCTGTTTGGCAAGCCGACATGTATACGGGTGTGAGAGCGTGCGGCTGCTGTTTGGAGCTCACGCTGCATCAGAACTGCATCAGAACTGCATCAAAACTAACCATTTTGGATAGTTTTGATTTGATTTGATGTTCAGCAGAGAAAAAACCAATTGATTTGATTTGATTTGATGCGAAGGCTGCAAAATTAGTTTTGATTTGATGCACCACATTGTCGAAAGCAATTGATTTGATTTGATGTGCTGCATCAAAAATCAAAACCGCATCAAAACCAGTTTTGATTTGATGCAGTTTCCACATCAAAACAACCATAGCACACAGAAAGCTGACGTACGTATTACTGCACTGAAAATCAAACATTATAAGAGCAGCTTGTAAGCTGTTTAATTCCAAGCCATGATAGCATAACGGTTAAGATGCTCGCTTTGAAAGCGTGAATTCCGGGTTCAACTCCGGTCATGGCGAGCTTTTTTAATTGAAGACACAATTGTGGCATCAGTGTTAGATAGAATTACTTAAGATATAGGGTTAGCAATGGTGAGTTTAGGAGATTGAGATAAGATAGAGTTAGATATTAAGATAGAGTATGTAAGAGCAGAACTGAGGTGGTGGTCGAAGGGGGGGGGATAGCAGGAAAGGAGATAGGTAGAAGGGGAATAAAATTAGATTCATTATTTTCAAAATTTTTCACAAAGGATATAGGGTTAGCAATGGTGAGTTTAGGAGATTGAGATAAGATAGAGTTAGATATTAAGATAGAGTATGTAAGAGCAGAACTGAGGTGGTGGTCGAAGGGGGGGGGATAGCAGGAAAGGAGATAGGTAGAAGGGGAATAAAATTAGATTCATTATTTTCAAAATTTTTCACAAAGTCCACAGTCCATTTTCGAGAAATTTCCAGAACATTCGCGAAGTTAGCGTAACACTATTAATAGCGTATTTTAAAAAACATTAATTTACAGTAAAACAGCTGTTTTGTATTTTTTGCAGTTCATATTAAAATGCTTGTCAGCACGATGGCGAGACGTACTAACATAAAAAGAGTAAAAGTATTCAAAAAATTGCAGCATACCCTTACTAGTGTACATATTTATGTCTTTAAAGCTTGACATCGTACTTTAGAATGCCTGTCAGCATGACACTGGCGACAACGAGGCAGAATAACAGGAAATGCGTAGGTTTTAACGATCACGAGCCTAACCTCTGGACGGCTTATTGTCCTTATCTTGTTTATTTTACTAAATTAGGTCGCAGAAAAATCATATATAAAGCCACAAAATTTCAGTTTCCTCAAGTGAGCTTTTGCTGTGCTCAAACTTAGTTGAGTACTCTTGCTTAGCACTTCTGCATTTGCTCACGGTAACTTTTAAGTTTTTCGATCATTTGACTGACCCCTTTTACTTGCCCATTTGCCTTGCTTGCTTCTCTGCTTTTCCTTTTTTCCGAACACTTGAGAAAAGTCTGTAACCTAAGTTCTTTTGCTGTACTCAAACTTAATTGAGTACTCTTGATTACCACTTCTGTCTTTGCTCACGGTAATTTTAATGGTTTTATATTATTTTATTGACCCATTTTACTTGCCCATTTGCCTTGTCTTGCTTCTTTTGCTTTATCTTTTCTCATAATACTTGAGAAAATCCTGTAACGTAAGTAACTTTTTAATGTTTACGCTTTATTATGGTCATCACTTTTGCTTTTTCTCGCCTTAGTTTTGAAGTCTTTTGACCATTTGACTAACCCAATGGACTTGCCTATATACTTGCAATTTCCTATCTATTTGTAAATAAATTTATATCTATTTTACTTGTAATATTCCTTCAACGTAACTGAATACTGACACCCACGCTTTATCATAGTTTTCCTTCTACATTTCATTGAAATAGTGTCAAAATCCTTTGACCATTCGACTGACCCATTTTACTTGCCCATTTGGCATTTTTCAATTTTTTCTTGTTTTTTATTTTCTCATAATACTTGAGAAAATCTTTCAACAAAGTAACTTTTGCATTTCTACGCTTTATCATGGTCGTCACTTTGCTTACATTTACTCACATTCGTTTTGAGGTCTGTATACAACTACAACCCGATTAACTACGTGTTTGCACTTTTCCTGTGCTCATTATAATTGTGGGAAAATACTTAAATTTAAATGCGAAAACAACGCTTACTGTCTTAACCAGTGCACGTGAAGTTTTTTTTGCTGCTATTTGGACATGCCTATCGTGTGCTATCCGAGTGACCAGTTTTGCGCTATCTGTCAGAAGAACATTCCGAGTGCAACTGGCTCTTAACGTTATCCCGAGTTGATTACGGGGACGGCACTACAAACTATATGTAATGCAAATCTAATAAAATACTCAGCGGTCAAGCC
>JASANF010009701.1:0-50289 GCA_030248245.1 Trissonchulus sp. WLG1_4
AATCCGGGTACAATATAGAAATTTGAATAACAGGCTAAAATAGGCGCAATCACTGAGGGCGGCTTTCAGCCAACAGCCCTGTACCAAAAAGTAACCTGAAGTTCTAGTTCTTTGTGTTTTTATATCTTTCTCTAAGCCCAACCCTCCATTTTGATAGGGTAAAATTTTAGCCAATGAGAAACGGCATATTGTAGAAGGTAACTTCAAAGGGCTGATCTTTAAGTACATAATTACTGAGTAAATTTATGGGGTCACTACAGATAAGCCTGAATTTTTAGGGTGTACTTAAATATAAGGATTCTGTTATTTCACTTAGCGATTAATCATTTAGACTTCAAAGAAATACAACGCTACATCTACCCCCTTTTCGCAAGAGTATTGCTCCGCAATACTAAGTCGAAAATTCAATATTAATAAATAAGTCTGAAGACGCTTAGGTAGATGATACAACTAGAAGTAAAATGCAGATTAGCAGCTTTTCAGTCATCGTTACAAAAATATTTCAGCAATCAGCCGTACAACTCTTCAGAGCTCAGCCTTTCCACTTTGAGGCAAACAAGGGCTTTCAGCCCACTATCTTATACAAGGGCAAGCAGCCCATTAGCTCACAAGGACAAACAGCCCACTAGCTTATGCAAGGGCAAACAGCCCACCACAGTTTTGTTCATAACAGTCAGCATTTAAATTTCGGTTATGTCACCATCTAAGCGTCCCGTGATTCAGGTTGCAGTTACATTATATTAGAAATTTTCACCGACTAATATTATATATATAGGCAAAATGATATGTATGCATCGAAGAAACTATACACAATAAGAACAAACTACAGTACTACGATATTTACATAAACTGCAATAATGTAAGACATGCTGATTCGACCTATCGCCGGCAATATCCCCTTCTTTGGGGTCCGGCAAGCTAACTGAAATCAGTCAGCGCAGCAAAATACTAGCAAGAAGCCCGTAGGTTCTCGCAACTGAACTTTCAGCAGCTGCTGCTAAAAGTTGGTTTACTTCAAATCAGTCGTTCTCATATACAATCGATGAAACATTAACCGAACAGGTTTCGGAAATAAATTTGATTTGGTTGATTTTTGGGTTTTTAGTAATGAAATAAAGGCTTATTTTAGTTTTATATTAAGCTGCGCAAATATATAGCTAGTTAGCTGGGCTCACTGAGTTGTTCCGAACTCAGCGGTGCCTCCGAAAAAAAAGGTATTTTTACAAATTTTTTTTCATATATCTATTTTGGGAAACATTCACATAATGGGTTTCGTCACATGTATGGTACAAAAATCATCATAACAAAATAGTAATTTTTCTATGATTTTTTTTACGCGGCGGCCTCAGCCGCCGCGTATATACTATAGTACAGTTGCTCACTTTAACACGTATCTTTTGTTCATGTGTATAATTGCACGTGAAAAGTTGGTAGGTCCTAGAAATGCATGTAATGTGTGTGCGTGTGTGTTCTTCGTGTGTGCTAACCTGACCTGGCTATCACGCTGGAGTTTTTATATGCGCGCGTTATGCACAAAAGCACTCAGGTATAGCCAGACGCACATTATTACAGCGAACAGATCATCACACATAGCAAATGCGTTCTGAAAAATTTTACATGCAGTGACAGTAAAATGACGAAACCTGTCACAACAATGTTTTCTAGATTATTATTTATCAGCACTTTAGAACCTGAACAATGTGAATATTATGTAGAAGCATTACCTACAAAACCATTCGGTAGCAAGAATGATGGCATTTCGCTGCGACAAAATCTTCGCAGTTGACGCTGGCTTTGCGTAAATGTGCGGTTTTAGCACCTGCCGCTAAAATGGTGTTTTGAGTGCAATAGCATTTATACTCAGTTTTTACAAAACGGTTATTAGTTTTTAACTTATGTGAAACTTAACTTGAAAGCAAGATGAAATCACGAAAACACATTGCAGTTTGACCTGTTATGTATGTAAAAGTGTTGCTTTAAATACTTTTTCCGCCGCGTTTTATATTCGAAGAATATCCTCAGCCTTACAGCATGTCACAACGAATTCTATCCAAAACTAATTTATCTCTACTCGCAAAACGTGCTTGTTGTGACTTTTTCTGCTGTGGCCTTTCCGACTACCTTTGCCTCGATTACCGCGCTTTCTAGTACGTGATAGTTTATTGCGCACGCCCATTAATAGACGTCCTAGCCAGTTTTGTCCCTTCCAGTTAGTACAAGACGTAGGGCTGGCTGATCCGCTTGGAATTCCAATACCCCATGGACGGTCGTACGGAGATGCCTCGGCTAGGTACGTAGGCTTAGTATCAAGTAGAGCGCGTTTTAAATGCGAATTTTGCTTGAATTTAGCCATTAATAGTCGGAACATAATTTTGGGCGCTATCGGGTACCAACGTTGTGCTGTTTGAACGCGATTAGCCACTTGCTTGCTCAGATCCTTTTGTTGTTTTCCCGCCGGAGCATTAAAAATTGCGTTGGTTACATCATCCCGATTAAAAAATTTAGCTTGCTCTATTAAATAAACTTGCTCAACGCAGTTGTACGTGACTCCTCGCACTTTGATTTTGCAGGCGTGGAAATTGCTAAATGGACTATTTGATCCGAAAAAATACGTGAATTTCTTGTATGCTCGTGGGTTGTATGCGTCCAATCTCATGACGTGCGGAATTTTATCTAAAATATTAAAAAAACTACGTTTACTATTTGAAAAAATTTGCTGTTGAGTACGTTTCTAATTGTTATTGACTTATGTTTAATGTTTATGCACACTACAACTACTTACGCATTACTTATCACATAACTACTTACACAGAACTTCAAACATTTAGGTCAGGTAGAACACTTTGGTACAAGGCAATCAATTCTTAGCTACTACGCATATATACTACATATTTACAGTTACTTACACGTCATATCTACTTAGCTACAAAATCAGTTTCTAACTTATTCGGGGAACAGGTCTTTGTAGTAGCGCTGGAAACTATCTACCTCAGTTTCCGTGAACCCTTGAAACTCTGATTCGGAACCTGTTTGGTCGTCTCCGGCAAGCTCACGCCGTTGCACTGGTACTCCAAGCGCGGGTGTGGGATGCTGCGCCAGATCTGCCAGATTCAAGCGCGAGTTTCCCATTGGTTCCCCCCCAGAATCCGAATCAGGTGATTGATAAGGTTTCACTCGGTTTACGTGTATTTTCTCATGCGGTCCAGCATTTTCGCCCCAATCTATGTCGATATTTGGCAGTTCTACGTTGAGAATCGTATATGGATCCGCCCACTTTGCATTAAGGGGGTAGTGTCGCGAAAGCAGTCGATTTTGCGCGACTGTAAAACTTGTTCAGTAAAATGTTAGAAATTGTTCTTTCTATATTTTAAAAATCTACCAAAAGGCAAATTATTTTGCCAAGTTTCAGCAAAATTGGTGCAGCATATAGTTTGCAATAATGTCTCAAAGTCGGAAAAATGACGAAAAAAAACCTATTCACATTCCATTTTTTAGTCACATTTATCAATTTTTTGGTTTAGGTTTTTTACATAGACTAATAGCACATATATTGTAGTTTATGCACACAAAATTTAGTGCAGATTGCTGTAGCGGCTGTGGAGTAATACTAGTTTGAACTGTGAAGGTGTACTTAAACTGTAAAATAATAACAGCAATAATGATAAATTGTGGAAAATCTAGACGCTTATTTTCAAATCAGAAGAAAAACGAACCTTCAATTTTCTTTTTTCTTATTTGTCGCAAAAAATTGTGCGTCCACACATGATGTGTACTTCACAAGCTGGCCAATCTGATATCTGGCTTGATTTTTCGGACTTTTATGTCCCTATTGTGTGATGTCTGGCTTACTAATGACGATTGGTCCAAGATATTTGTCCATATTGATAGTGTGATGTCTGGCAGTAATTATTTGATACCATACAGCGTTGGACTAGCTGCTCATTGCATGTACTACTTCAAAACAAAAAGTTCTATTTTCACAGCCTATGAGCAAAACTGCTTTCGCGACACTACCCCCTTAAATTTGCCTCGGGGTTGTTTCTGCTCTATTTTGACAAAGACCTGATCCCCTACCTTGTATTCAACTACATTACGTACTTTAGTATTATAGTTACGTGCGTTCTTTTCTTGCGATTTCGTAATGTTAGCACGGGCCACTTCATGGGCGTTTTGCAATCTAGTCAAAATTTCACTGGCGTACTCACGTGCCGTAGGAAACCATTCAAAAAGTTGATCACGGTTGGCATTTGACGGAAATTTAGGCTTGAATCCGTGCATTAGGTAAAAGGGAGAGAAGCCAGTAGACTCATGGACACTAAATCTGTATGTTGCTTGAGCATATGGTAGATATTGCTCCCAATCTGTGTGCCCTTCTACGTATTTAGCTATGATGTCTACTAGTGTTTGCTGTAATCGTTCTGTGTTTCCGTTGCATTGAGGGTGATATGCCGTGGTTTGAGCTTTTCGGATTTCAAAAATACAGCAGACACATTTTACAATTTCAGACAGAAATGAGGGCTCTCGATCACTTAGCAACACCCTTGGCGCTCCAAACCCCAGAATAATTCCAGTCACTAATTTTTGAGCTATCGTTGTTGCTTCACGATTGGGTATTGGAAACGCTTCACACCACTTAGTCAGATAGTCTGTAAAAACTAGCAGGTATTGGTTTCGTTTTTGAGTCATTGGAAGCGGACCAACAATGTCCACACCAATCATGTCGAATGGGCCTCCGACAGGAATTGGCACCAGAGGACTTCTGTGTTGTGGTGTGATGCGTTTTCTGGAAGCACACTTTGCACAGCGTTCACAATAAGCCTTCACGTCAGCTATCATGTTTGGCCAGTAAAATTGCCTCTCAGTGTTCTGTTTCGTTTTATTGATGCCGAAATGCCCACCTGATATAGAATTATCATGGCAAATTTCTAGCGCGACTGTCTTAGCCGCTCGTGGGACATATAATTTCGGCTCGATAACTTTAGTCTCTCGATCTTTTATAAAACGAAACAGCTTGCTATTCGTTACTGAAAAGTACGGATGCTCCTGTAGTATGCGTTTTTGAAGCTCAGGGTCTGTAGGCAATTTTTGATCTGTTAGATATAGCATCATTGGTCCTGCGAAGCTTGTATCATTAGCTTGAATTTCAGACCAGTTTACTTCAGGTTTGTCTTGGGTCAATGGTGCTACAATTGGTGGCCTAGACAGTGCATCGGCATTATTGTGAACGCGCCCAGCCCTATGCTCAATTTCGAGATCGTAAGCTTGCAGAGTTAGAGCCCACCGTGTAAGACGCGGGGTTGTATGATTGCTTTGCAACAGCCATTTCAAAGCTGCATGATCAGTAATTTAGGGATGGAAGTCTCGGTTTTTTTTCCGAGACCGAGACCGAGACCGAGACCGAGACCGAGACCACGAAACCGAGACTACCGAGACCGAGACCAAATTCCGAGACCGCCAAAACCGAGACTTTGGGTCATTTTTTGCCATTTTTTTACCCGTTGATTTGATGACTTTTTACAAGTTTTTAGGTAATATTACAAGACCATGGTCAAACCTTATAAATAACAGCTACATCACGACTTTTGGTTACATTGCTGGTTCTTTCCCCGTTTGTGTGGGACTGTGGGACCATGTCCTCTTGAATATTGTGAAATTTTGACCTCTGTTCCAAAACAGACGCAATTTGTCGTTGTTCTTGCCGGAAAATAGCAAAATGTGACACTGTTTGACTCGAACTTAGTTGAAAATAGCTCCGATTGTATTGGAATTACGAATGTTCTGCTAAAATCTAACCAAAATAGAAAGGGTTTGGCTCAAAAATTAGACCTGCGCGCCGTGACGCTCTTTCATTCTTTGCCTCCGGCGTAACACCCCTGTGAGTGGGGCCCCCTCAATCCCCTGGGACTAAATTTTATATAGTTGGGAGTAGAGTCTTCCCTTTTCATCTACCGAACGGCATGTGTCACCGCATAGTTCTTAGTAGTGCGTTTAGTTGAACTTTCACAGATTTTTTTGATTTTTTGCTAAACTCATACTAATTGGAAATTACAGTTAAGTATGTGAAGCCATCAAATGGCATAAAAAAGTTGAACAACCAAACCAAGAGTACATAATAGTGTCTCACTCTATATAGAAGAAGAGTGAGACACTCTCCTTTCTGCTGGTGTTATAGCGCAGGCAGATGCGCTCGTAATTTCCAGCCCACATGTTGCCGTTTTATGCAACATGTGGGTAGCCAATCAGAAGCGACCTTCGCTTCTGATTGGCTGGACGCCAAGCACGCAGGCAGCCTCACGTGCTATTGCCTGAAAATTGTCAAAACACATTTAACTTACCAGTTAACATCATAGTCAGCGCATACTAGCAATAATTCCTGAAAACGGGGATAAAAATGTAGGCAAAATACAATTCGGAACAAAAAAAAACAAAAAACCCCCCCAACCCGACCGATAATGGCAAAATTTAACAATGAAATGGCTGTAATGGCGGCCAGTGTGCTGATTGGAGCACGTGAGGCCGCCTGCGTGCTGATTGGAGCACGTGCACAGGCGTCCAGCCAATCAGAAGAGAACGTCGCTTCTGATTGGCTACTCACATGTTGCATAAAACGGCAACATGTGGGCTGGAAATGACGAGCGCATCTGCCTTCGCTATTACACAGGTAGAAAGGAGAGTGTCTCACTCTTCTTCTATATAGAGTGAGAAGCTATTATGTACTCTTGACCAAACACTAATACTAAAGAATAAAATATAATAATAATCACACAGACAGACTTGAAAGATAATATGAAATAAGAAACCTAATCATAAACATACATTTTTGTGTATGTACTGTGTTTACTGATAAACTAAACATTAAACAACCACGGTAAAGTTGTTTTCGGAAAAAATTGACAGAATCTCAATGTTTGGTGTGAAATTTTGGTGAAATGAACATTTCCGAAAAACTTTCCTGCTAAAAATATAAACCAAAGGGGGGACCACGGGAAAATTTTTCACAGATTTGAAAAACCGAGACCGGGTTCAGACCGAGACTTTTCGACTACCGAGACCTAGACCGAGACCGAGACCGAGACTGGGCTAGTCTCGGGTTTTGACCGAGACCGAGACCGAGACCAAGACCGAGACTTCCATCCCTACAGTAATTACTTTGGTTTTGTTCCCAATCAGATAGTGTCGAAAAGATGTTATTCCGAATAGCACCGCAGCAGCTTCAAGTTCCGTAGCATGCCAGGATTTTTCACTTGGTCGCAAGGGTCTACTCTCAAAGCTATTGGGTGCCCGTCTTGTGATAGTATAGCTCCCAAGCCGTGAAGGCTGGCGTCGGTTTCCAAGGTGAATTGTTTTTGCAGGTTAGGATGACACAAAATAGGTGTAGTCGTGAGAGCTTCTTTTAGCGTCTCAAATGCTTTTTGACATTTTTTGTCCCATTTGAAAGTTGCATTTTTACCTGTTAGTTTAAAAAGTGGTTCGGCTATTTTTGCATAGTTCCGAACAAATTTTCGGTAGTAATTAGCCAGACCAAGGAAACTGCGCATCTCGTGTATGTTCTGCGGGGCTCTAGTGTTTTTCACCTTGCTTACAGTAGACGGGTCTGCTTGGACTCCATCTTTTGACAAAATATGGCCAAGGTATGGAACTTGAGGCATCGCGAATAGACATTTTGTCAATTTAATCTTTAATTTGGCTCCTTGCAATTTTTCAAAAACTTTTGTCAAATGCACCAAGTGTGACTCAAAATTTGTTGAAAACACTATGAGATCATCTATGTATACCAAGCAACATTCCCAGCTTAGCCCAGCTAAAGTGAGGTCCATGAGCCTTTGGAAAGTAGGGGGTCCGTTAGTTACCCCCATTGGCATAACCATCCACTCATATAGCCCGTGCTGTGTAATAAAAGCAGTCTTATTCCTATCCTTTTCGACTAGAGGTACTTGGTGAAAGCCAGTATGGAGATCCATAGTAGTGAATAGGCTGGGTTTGATTCGGCCAACTCTGTCAAAAGTTTCGTCAATTCGGGGTAAAGGATAGGTATCCTTTTTTGTTATGAAATTCAGCCTCCTATAGTCGACAACTAATCTTTTTGACCCATTCTTTTTCGGTACTAACAAATATGGGCTGGCCCATGGGCTATTTGATGGCCGAATCAAACCTGCAGTCAACAGTTGTCAAGAATAGGCTTCAACTCTTCTTGAGTTTTTAGCGGTATTCTGTATGCCCGTTGTCGAATCGGAGGGACATCAGCAGTATCAATGTGAAAGTCCAAATTGGTGGCCAAACCTAGGTCATATTCATCAACTGCTATGATATGTTCAAATTTTAGTAACAAATTGCGTAGCTGAGTTTTCTCACTATTTGAAATTTTGCTATTTTCAAATGTTAACTTCTTAATAGCTTCGATTCGCTTTTGTCTATGTTCAGATGATTTATCTGATGTTGCTTTTGCCTCACTACTAGTTAATACAGCTAGGATTTCATCAGCGAAAATATGTAGCTAAATTTCCGATAGCATAGTTTTTAGGTATCTTGATAGCCCTAGAATTAGTATTAACGATTCTAATAGGAATGGCACCATTTTGCACTCGCACTAAAGCTGCAGCAACAGAAATACCAGATTTTGCGCAAAAGTTCGGGTTAGCAGAAAAAATTAAATCGTGATCTTGAGCCCATTCTCGTACAGAAGCTGAGACATTACACATTATTACTACTTGAGATCTGTTGGGGACTATCCATGTTTCGTCAGTGCGTATCGCTACTTGATGATCGCTAGGTACTTTGCTACTCTCAGGTTTATGCACTAAATTGATTGCTTGGTCATCTAATTTCACGACACCGGCATTTGCGTCAATTTCAAGCTTGCCACACTGATTAATAAAATCTAATCCCAGTATGCAGTCAGGTGACACTTCGTTAGCTATACGAAACGTTTGTTTGATGCTTCGTTTTCCCACTGTAACTTTTGCTGTCGTTAGACCTGTGATCTCAACACATGAACTTGCAGCTGTTTTTAGAGATCTAGAATCAGAAAGGGGAAAAGTGGGAGCAGTTTTCAGAAATTCCAACTTCAGTTTCTGGGAAATTATTGAGCACGAAGCACCCGTGTCGAGAAGAGCTTTGAGCAAATGGCCGTTTATTGTTATCCAAATCATAAGTGCAAATTTCGATTCGAGTGCAAATACGTACTCTGGAGCTGTCGGCCTACTGCGGCGTGATGGTCTTCGCCTATTGTCAACACTGTCAGACTGATCAGGTGAAGACGGGGTGTGTCTAAGCTCACTGTCACCTTCTTCTGGTCCTCTTATGAGGGCGTGGGTTCGAATCCCACTTCTGACACCAGTTGTAACACTGGTTACTGCGTCGTAGCAGCACTGGAAATTAATTTGGCAGACACAATAGAATAATATCTTTAATTAATCAGAAATAGTAGTCTTTAATTCAGCAAAATCCGGGTACAATATAGAAATTTGAATAACAGGCTAAAATAGGCGTAATTACTGAGGGCGGCTTTCAGCCAACAGCCCTGTACCAAAAAGTAACCTGAAGTTCTAGTTCTTTGTGTTTTTATATCTTTCTCTAAGCCCAACCCTCCATTTTGATAGGGTAAAATTTTAGCCAATGAGAAACGGCATATTGTAGAAGGTAACTTCAAAGGGCTGAGCATTAAGTACATAATTACTGAGTAAATTTATGGGGTCAGTACAGATAAGCCTGAATTTTTAGGGTGTACTTAAATATAAGGATTCTGTTATCTCACTTAGCTATTAATCATTTAGACTTCAAAGAAATACAACGCTTAAATATTGAGTATTATTGAGTATAAAAAAAGTTGTTACTTGTTAACCAGAGTACTATCTCCGAATTCTAGTTTCATAAACAGTCTCAGATCTCTCGTTCGGCCGTTTGAGCTCTTGACGCTCGTTATCAGCTGTGTAATGCTATTAGCATGACTCATATATATAGTTCTAAGATTGTTTTCAACTATTTATAAGTATGCATAATATTAATATATTCTAATATAGACACTTAATAAGTTAATAGTGATAAATATGTAATATTTACTTAATAGTAATTGACTGCAATAACTTGACATCGAATCATAGTATCTTTCCGAGAATTTGCACGTTTATGCACTTGACACAGAGGAGAAATTGTGACTAATTTGAAAAAGGTCTCCTGCAGTTAATCTATAAAATTAGTTAATCCGAATTTGGAGCCTTAGTTGTTAACTTGTAGCTATTGCGTCAGCAGCTGGCTCGCGAACGACTGAAATCAGACGAGCTGGACAGTGGGGCGGATTTCTACAACTCGGACGCGTTCGCGGAACCGACCACCTCGTCCGGCAGTCCGCCTGGACCCCGGCCCAAGTCCCAGGGCCCTACCAAGTCCGGCCGTGACGGCAACCAGGCAGCCAGTCAGGCTGCCGACTTGTTGCAGCACTTGGAACAGCTGGAGGAGAAAGTGCGGAGACAATAATATGTAATAGAACGCCAAAGCGGGACCCCCCCTCCCCTGGACCTGCTAAATTTGGATCCCCACTTCATACATGTACATGGGGTCTCGGTCTGGGGGCTGGTCCCCTATTTTTTGAAATTTTAAGGGGGCTTGTCCTGACGTTTCGGGGGCTTGAACTAACACACTTTCAAAAATTTCCAAAATTTCTCCACAAATCATGCTTGTCCTTAAGGATACAGGGACAAGGACAAACTTTGGTCAGCTGCTGTGAAGACTTGACACAGGCGTTTCGGCTAAGTTTTGCTTACAATCTGCAATAATGACCCTAACTTTATCCATGCAAAAAGTTGGCATATTTGGCCAGGCAGTTTCTTTGGAATCACCCAAGGACAAAACGATAAGGACAAGGTCAAGTATGAACCGGTGCCTAAGAGTGGCGCAATTTTTACCTTTGTCTATCAAAAAAAGTAGTGATTTTGACATTTTTTAGCCCAAATTTGGGTAAAAATTGCCTTAGATTTCATTGAAAATGTCTATTTTTCATTGTTTTTTCAGTATTCCATGCTGGAGAGTGATCTAAAGTCGGTGCTGTGCGAGAAAGAAGAGTTGATTCTGGAACGCGACGCATATCGAGTGAAAGTGGATCGATTACACCAAGAGCTGGCGTATATTCTGAGTGGAGACGAGAAACGAATTCTGGATGTAGATGATATTATTCGAGAAAATCGGTTCGGACTAATAATTATTTAATTTATTCAACTATTAAAATTTTTGACATTAATATACTAGTACCAGGAACGATGCCTTAGAGATTTTATGTTTAGATTGCTTGAATTTTGATTTGCTTCAAATTGATGTTATATTGGATCTTTTGCGTTATTATAATACTATCCGTGGACTGCACCAAATCGGTATAACGGACGATTAGCTTTAACCGATGTAGCTCAGATTTAAATTTCTGAATTCGGTTCAAAGTCCGCTGCACCAATGAAGATTAGCGCTTGAGATTTAGTTGCAAGCAGAGATTTAACTGCGATTTAGCTGTGATTCAACTAAAACTATTTAACCGGAGTTTAGCCGCAGCTCAGACTAAAAGTTAATCCTATTTTTTGTAGTCCACTCCACCGTGTATTATTTTTAATAATTTTGTATAATTTATTTCAGATATTTAAAAGAACAACTGAGCCAAGCCAAAGAGGAGAACGGACTCGCCAAACAGGCAATCTCCAAATATAAGGTGAGCTTTGAACGCTCTCGATAGGAAAAAAAGGCTGTTTGCTGTAAATTGTCATTCGCAGGTTGAGGATGTACGTTTGTTCATTTTGTGCACTACTTTCGTGTGCTGTTTCAGCACACAATAATGTTATAGTCTCACGAAAAATAGTTGCACCACTTGAGATAACGAAACATGTGATTTCGGTAGGAAAAGAATATTATAATATTTTGACTATCAAGAGTACAGCAAGTAGACGCAGAGGGCATGCATGCCACTAAAATAAGTAAAGTGGTGCAGGTATTTTTTGTCTGAAAATATTGCTGCATTTGCAACGGACGACTTGTGGTAATTGCTTTAAGAGTATTGTTGTATGTGTATCTGCATTTTGTGCACTAGCGTGGAGAGAGTCGTTTTCAGACACGGACAAGTATTAGTTTTGAACATTTTATTTGAAAATTTTGTGTTGCAGAATCTCCTGGAGAAGCGAAAGCGTATTGGTATTAAAACGAGTGCGCCAAGGCAGACGGGCTGTGTGGTCACTCCGAAACAAGGTAGACTAAAGTCCGGTTCATGCTAATTGTCCTCAAGGACAAAGGGGCAGGCACAAGGACAAATTTCAATCCGCGTTTGCTAATTTCTTGTGCATGCACTTTTGGACGTGTTTAGTTACGTTCAGTAACGTTACTTGCATGTATGTATGAAGGGGGGGAGGATGGGGTGGGCCACCCCCCCCCAAATCGAGGGGCAGGAGGGAGGGTCCCGAAAATTGGCTAAATTTAGTAAAAATGACACTTTTTTGGGAAAATTGTACCAAATTTTGCAAAATTTAGGGTATTTTTGGTCGATCCGGGGGGGAGGGTCCCCAAAATTTGGCCGGAGAGGCCCCACCAAAATTTCGACCCCGTTACATGTATGGTTACTTGGATTGTTATTTATATTTTTTAAATGAGCAGAATTTGTTGTTTCAGTGCAGGAGATTTTGCAGAACCCGACTGGCGGGGAAGACTACAAGGCGCTGGCCGCTGCTCTGCTGGATGCTGTGAACGACAAAAACCTGGCCCTGTCTCACCAGAGGAAGGCCAACAAGTTAGACAAGTTGTCCGAGTGAAACTAGACATAATATGGAAGGTCAAAATGGTCCATAATAGCTGAAATGGTATAGCAGGCCGGGAAATAGCCGCATTTTCATATTTCGTCATGTAGCTCACAGGCATAGATGTACACGGGGTCTCGGTCTGGGGGGGCTTGTCCCAGGATTTTAGAATTTTTAGGGGGGCTTGTTCCGACTTTTCAGGGGCTTGAGCGAACAAAAACGCAAAAAGTTCGAATTTTTGCCAAAAATGGAGAAATTTTTGGCAAAATTTGGCTATTTTTAGACATTTGTTTCTTTTTGCTCATTTTGAAGCATTTTACGGCCATCTGGGGTAATTTTGAGTGTTCGGGCACCTTTCTTTCAACATGAAGGAGGGGGGCTTGTCCCGGTGGGTCTAATCTGAGTGGGGGCTTATCCTGGAATCTCAAATCTAGGGAGGGGGCTTTCCCCCCAGACCCCCCCATGTACATCTGTGCTCACAGGCTGTACGTTTACACGGAAACCAATAAATAATGTCTCACGTTACACGTAGGCGTAACCTTGCTCTAAAATCTGTTGTTATTTATTAACCGTTTTTGGCGTGAAGTCAACAACTGCCAGGAAAAACCAAGCCCATTCGGGGAAAAACCCCATGTTTGGAAAACCCACCCCATAAATCACCTGAATAGTGTGCTAGCGGTAGTTCAACTGTACAACAAAGCCTGCAGCTCTAACTGTAGACTTTCTTATAGTAGACAAACCCAAAATACGCCGTCCTACACATTTTCAACTGAATGATATTTGTGGATTTTCTGATAGTTTTATAAGATTACAGTCACTTTGTTACTACCCTGTCAGTCTCTTTAAAAACAGACTTCACGGAAATATAAATGACTAAAATTGTTAGTAACACCTTAAATAGATTAGATTATAGTTTGTTTTGGTTTACACAAATGACACCGCTTTCATCTGTGAAGGCTTCTTAAAAATATCTTAATATATTTGTAAATTCTAAAAACCGGTTTACCATCTGGACTTTTTTTAGAATTCTTGGCACTCGTCTGACGGAATTGGAGGTGAAGCTGAAGTCAGTGCAGTCCAGATCCCCCGGTGTGTAAAACTGTGAAATTAAAATATATTAGTGCTCAGTATTTAATTTAAGCATATGAAATTAAGTAATTTTGAGTTTTCGGGCACCTTTTTTCAGCACCAAAAAGAGGGGGAGGTGGCTTGTCCTGATGGGCCGAACTGAGGGGGTGCTTGTCCCGGAGTCTCAACTCTCAAATGTGGTTGGGGGGTTTGCCCCCTACCCTTGTGAAGTGGTAACAGCCACGGAGCATTATTGTGGTATCTTACTCTTAGCCAAGAGCAAGACATTATATTTTATCTACCCTAGTATTAATCGATAATAGTAATGCTAGTAGTAGCTTATGAGATGTAATGTAATCAGCGTTTTTAAGTAGTGGAACTGTAGTGTACCTCTCCCGACGAAAAATCACTAAGTCGGAAAACCAGCACAAAGTGTCCAAGTCAAAAACACGTACGGTAGGTTCAAGGTTGAGCCAATACGGTAACCATAGCCTGACTACCCAGTTACAGTAGTTTTTTTAGTTAATTTTTTTTTATTTTTTTCAGCTCAAACGCCCACCTCCGTGCTGTTTCCGGCCGACCGGGTGACCCCCCGCGCGGCTAGCCCACAGCCCGAGTCCCCTCCACTGGGGAGCTTGACGCTGTCAGCAGCTGAGCCGGACCCAACGGATTTGCGAGACTTGGGCGATTTGGCCCTTTGGCCCGGGAAACGCGGTCGGCCCAAATCAGCCTCGTGCGAAAGTCTTCGCTCGGAGTCGAGTGCGGCCGCGTTCGCTGAAGCGGCCAAATGGTTGCAAGAGACTGATAGCGAAGGGGACACTCGGACAGACCACTCTGCGGAAGGAACACTATAGAGTTTGAGCAGAAATTGCTGAATCGTGAGATAAAACAGGTGGCGTGATTTTTGTGACTACTCTGACCAAAAATTGCTGGACCCCGAGATGAAAAGAAACACGCAATTTCATTGCGAAAAGAACTATAGTCTGACCAAAAAGTGTATGTACGGAACTTCATTGCTTCATAGCAGCTTAGTCGTTTGAGGTAACCCCCATAATGTATATATCATTCGAAAGCATTTTTGATGGAGATTTTCATGAAGTTAAATTATTTCGGAAAATTTGAAGTTAAAAATTTTAATTCAAATAAAATCGAATTTTTCTGCCTAATTATAGGAAACCTAATGTATTAGATATTATTCGATAGCCCATTCCATTCTGCGTCTAACGATATATACAACATCACTATAGCATGTACCTGTCAAAAATTATCGAATGTTTTTAGTTTTGATTTTTCTATTGAAAAACGTCAATTTTGGCCCGTTTCATTCGCTGTAACTCAGCAAATACTCAACCAAATCTGATAAATTTTGGATGAATAGACGCGTTGTGACCTCGCACAGTCTGTGAAAGTGATAAAATTTCAGAATTTGATACTAAATTTTTCAATATTTGTCAGGTTTACAGTCATTTTTCAGCAATTTTTGTTGAAGATTAGTTAAAATAATTGTTACCACGATAAAGTTCAGTTCTTTGGCTTTCATTTGATACCAAAAACATGTGCTTTTGATTGGATTGAGCAAAGTTATGCAAAAAATAAATCATTATTCACAGTCTATGTGTGCGCCCAACAAACATTTATACACGCATATCAGCGTGTAGAATGTTTGAACATGCAACAGAATGCATGCTCATCAAGCACTAATTTTTGACAATTAATGAAAACAGCTATATCTTTTTGCTGCATAACTTTGCTCAATCCAATCAAAAACAGGTGTTTTTGGTATCAAATGAAAGCCAAAGAACTGAACTTTATTGTGGTAACAATTATTTTAACTAATCTTGAACAAAAATTGCTGAAAAATGACTGTAAACCTGACAAATATTGAAAAATTTAGTATCAAATTTTGAAATTTTATTACTTTTACAGACTGTGCGAGGTCACAACGCGTCTATTCATCCAAAATTTATCAGACTTGGTTGAGTATTTGCTGAGTTACAGCGAATAAAACGGGCCAAAAATGACGTTTTTCAATAGAAAAATCAAAACTAAAAACATTCGATAATTTTTGACAGGTACATGCTATAGTGATGTTGTATATATCGTTAGACGAAGAATGGAATGGGCTATCGAATGATATCTAATACATTAGGTTTCCTATAATTAGGCGGAAAAAATCGATTTTATTTGAATTAAAATTTTTAACTTCAAATTTTCCGAAATAATTTAACTTCATGAAAATCTCCATCAAAAGTGCTTTCGAATGATATATACATTATGGGGGTTACCTCAAACGACTAAGCTGCTATAAAGCAATGAAGTTCCGTACATACACTTTTTGGTCAGACTATAATTGCAAGCATGAAGACGAGTCAGCGAGTAGTCACCAAAATCACGTCACCTACTTTGTCTGAGGGTTCAGCAATTTCTGGTCAGACTTTAGTTAGTCTCACTTAAGGTGGTAGTTACGTTTTCGCAGCTTTTTTCAATGTTCTGTTTTGTAGCAATTACTAAATCAATTCACAAGCGGTCTTTTGCATATTATTAATCAACTTATTTTTTACAAAATTACAATTTTTCAAGAGTCGGTGTTACTCATAGTGTGCACGCCAACTATTTTGGTGAAGCTCATCAGCTCAATTTTAAGCATTTTTCCCCGTATTTCGTTATTTCTTCACTGTGGTAAAAAAATTCCGCATACAATTACGCAATTTATACCAAAGGCACGTTGATGTGTTACGAACCTACTGGTATGCTTAACTAAACGTAATAATTTAGCAGATTTTTACAGTGAGCAAAATTTTGCCTGAAATTTTTCTAAAAAGTCAAGAAACGGCAGTTTTTATGACTTTGGTAGGCTGTAACTAAAAAAATAATCAAACTTTTTACTCAATTCGAAAAAGGTATAGGGCAAATTTATTTGGCTACTGTCCAAGGTTTTTTTTTTGTGTCCAGAAGTGTGTCCAGACACAATTTTTTCTTGCGGGACACAATTTTTTCCTGCCGGACACAACTTAGACACACCTCTCGAGAAGCCCCTGACAATGCTTATGGTGATGATGTAGCTAGGTTTACCGAAAAAAATTTCCGATACGTTTCCAATTGACCAAATTTGGCCTAAAAATAAAAAATTTTCTCCAATTTTTTCCTGGGGGCTTCCGCCCCCAGACCCCTGCGACTCTGTGACTTACTATTCCTTGTTATTATCTTTTATCAAAGCCTATGCATGTCTACACGAGTATATTATGCGGCATTTAGTTGTGTAATACACTGTTTGGGTTGATGTTCCCATCTGGTGTTTTATTTTCCTGTCGGAAAAATTTTCAGATACGTCTCCAGCTGACCAAAATCGGCCTAAAAATTGAAAAAATCTCAATTTTTTTCCTGGGTACACCACTGGCTTTTACAACAAACAGACTCAACTGATTGCCCTTGAAATGGCTGCTTCTTTACAAGATAGCGTAAAACTAAAAAACGCTATTATAAAAAGTGAAAAAATTTCTTCAGACCTCCGCCCCCCCCCCGAAATCGAAGTCTGGGACCGACAGTGCTGTATGTATATACATGAATATATACATTATGCTGCATTTACACTGTAATGTGACAGTTCCGATACGTTTCCTATTGACTAAATTTAGCCTGAAAATCGACAAGGTCTTCATTTTTTGGAAAAAAATTCCGATACATACATCTAATTTTGGTTTCTAAGCTCAATTTTGCCCAAGCATTCCCGCAAGTGTTGCAAAAATTGCTTTTTCTATGCAAGCTTGTGCATAGAAATTTTAAAAAACTCTGCGGCGCCCAACCCCCGCAACCATTGTGATTGTAGATGAATTCTGTGTTTTACTGACAAGTGCGGCTAAAACAACAATTGGCTCTATATATATGCCCACCGTTGCAAATTTTTGGGTAATGCCACCGCAGATCTTACGTACTTTTCTGCACAGCGAATAAGCAAAAATGGTTTACATCATGCATGGACACTTCGTAACCAATACTTGACTCCAGCCAAGGTTTTTTGTGCAAAACCCGTGCAAATGTACTCTTTTTTAAAATTTTGCACAATAATGCACAGTACATGTCGAGCCTGTGATAAGCTCAGAATGCACTGTTTTTAATGCAAAATCGAAAAAAATTTCTGGGAGCTGCCGCCCCCAGACCCCTGCGTCAACTCGCATCACTGCCGTTTGACGGTATGTCTGGTATTTTTTGTAGTATTGGCTGTTATGTTTCAGTAGGTTAATGCAAATCTTGAAATTTTTATTTATATATATACCCGTTTCATTGAAAAAATTCCTGGATCTGCCCCTGGTATGGCTTTAGGCCGTACCCAGGAGGGGGGGAGGGGGGAATTCATACCCCACGTAAATTTTTCCCCACTGAATTCTCACACAAGAGTCCCCTCTGCGGTTTTTATTACCCGATCGAAAAATTGTACGACAGGCAAAGAAAACGCATTTAGTTTGCACAAAAATATAAATTTTTGCACACAAAAATTAAAATTTTGCACAATTATGCACGCAAAATTTAAAAAAAACCTGCTTGACTCGAACGGCCGAACTGACACCAGCCACTCGCGCTTACGGGCAATTTTTTTGCGGCCATTGGCCCTTTCTTTCAAAAAAACCCTGCTACTGTCAAATAAGGTGTCTTCGCATTCTTATGAACGGAACAGGATATTGGTTACTTCAACTGAAATCACTCATTGTGCTCAGAAATGACGGATTTTTAAAAAAATTTCAATTCAGTTAAATAGGGCCTCATTGGGGTCAGCTAATAATACATTAAGCACAGTTTTCCCGTACCCGTTGAAAAAATGGCGGACAAAAGTTTTAAAAATGACGTTTCAGGAGACTGAAGAAAATTTGCAATTTTTGAAGGGGTTTATTAACACTGCCAATGCTCGTGGCTGCTGTGACATATACAAACTAAATTTTGCAGGTATAATAGATGCATAAGGGACTATGTACATGTAAATTATTGTGCAAAGTGGTTATTGGTATTTCGTGATATTGGCATGAGAAGTCAAAATTGAGGTAAAAAAACTTCAAAGTTACGGATCGCCTAGAACGACTAACAGAAATATGTCATATTTTAGCTGAAAATATTCTTAAAATAAATTGGGTTAGACCTTTTTTGATTGGCTTTTATGAGTAGTGTAACAGCCACAAAAATTTGCATACAATTTTGTAAGTCCTCAAAAAATACACAAAAAATCCAGTTTTTTAGCTATTAATTAGCCGTAAAAGTTTGAATCAATGTGAAAATTAGCTGAAATATTGCTATTTACATTCGCAATGTCCGTGCCAAGTTTGATTATGTTCGATCAAGTAACTTTTGAATTACTGCAAAAACTTCGAAAACGTAACTACCACCTTAAGCCCGATTCATACTTGTCCTTGACTCCTTGTCCTTATGTTATTTTGATATTTTATGTTAGTCATTATGCAAGTGGTTCAAGTGGCTCATTTTGAAATATTACCATTCGGTTGCGCATTATTGGATCTCTGTTTTTTTAACATCTTTAATGTGTATTTACTTATAGCAAGAGTACATAATAATGTCTCACTCTTTATAGAAGAAGAGTGAGACACTCTCCTTTCTGCCTGTGTTATAGCGCAGGCAGATGCGCTCGTCATTTCCAGCCCACATGTTGCCGTTTTATGCACTGTGGTAGCATCGGGCTTCGCTTCTGTTGGCTGGACGCTGTGCAGTGCTCATGCCGAGTCGGCCTCCCGTGCTATTGCTGAAATTTGTCAAAAAGTTTACTTACAGTTACTCATATTCGCAATATAGCAATAATCGATGAAAACGGTGATAAAAATGTCGGCAAAATATAACTTTGGGCAAAAAAAACAAAAACCCCAACCCGACGATATGACAAAATGTACATGAAATGGCTGTATGGCGGCCAGTGTGCTGATTGGAGACGTGAGGCCGCCTGCGTGCTGATTGGAGCACGTGCACAGGCGTCAGCCAATCAGAAGCGAAGGTCGCTTCTGATTGGCTACCCACATGTTGCATAAAACGGCAACATGTGGGCTGGAAATGACGAGCGCATCTGCCTGCGCTATAACACAGACAGAAAGGAGAGTGTCTCACTCTTCTTCTATAAAGAGTGAGACACTATTATGTACTCTTGCTTATAGGAAGTTCAGTATGTTCAGCATGCATTTGAATCTGGAGGGGGTCTTGTCTCAAATTTTTCGAAATGTGTCCCGACGTTGGGTCAACTGAGCTTACAAAAACGCAAAAATTTCCAGGTCTTTGCTTAAATTGGAAATAATTTTTGAAATAGCTTAATTTTTCGCAAAAAATTTGATATTTTCTGCATTTTTTGGCTTTTTTTAGCTCATTTTTGAAGCCTTTTGCACCAGTCGGGGGAAGCTTTTAGAGTTTAGTGCACTTTTTTCAGTGTCATGGAAATGCGCTTGCCCTATGTGGGTCAAATTTAGGGGGAGCTTGTCCCGGAGTCTCAAGTTTAGGGGGGGGGGGGGGGTTGTCAACCCCCGCACCCCTTCATGAGATGTTCAGCTTATAGTAGTTTTTATTCATTCAGAATAATAATATTTATAATTATTGGGTTGCAGGTGTACTGGTGTTGGGTTTTTTTTTAAGTTTTTTGTGGTGACTGTTCTGAGTGTTACTGTAGTGCCATATTGTTGAGTTGGCTTTAATTTTGTCATTTATAGTCGGGCTTTGGCGTGATAGTTTGTTTTTGGTATTTGATGTTTTTTGTGTTTATGTTAGATCTACAGTGGCCCACACGTATTATGGGTAGGGTTGTTTAAGCTATGAGATTTTAAATCAGTTAAAGTTACAGTTAAGTTATTAGCCGAAAATTAAATCAGTTAAAGTTACAGTTAAGTTATTGGCCAAAAATTGAATCAGTAAAAGTTAACTGATAACTTTAACTGAAATTAAACAGTTATGGGGCCAAATTTTGGAAATGTTTAGAATTTTGAGGACGCGTTAAAATTCCACGTTTGTATCAACTAACCAAGAGTACATAATAGTGTCTCACTCTTTATAGAAAACGAGTGAGACACTCTCCTTTCTGCCTGTGTTATAGCGCGGTCAGATGCGCTCGTCATTTCCAGCCCACATGTTGCCGTTTTATGCAACATGTGGGTAGCCAATCAGAAGCGACCTTCGCTTCTGATTGGCTGGACGCCTGTGCACGTGCTCCAATCAGCACGCAGGCGGCCTCACGTGCTATTGCCTGAAATTTGTCAAAAACACATTTAACTTACCATTTAACATCATATTCAGCACATACTACCAATAATCGCTGAAAACGGTGATAAAATTGTCTGCAAAATATAACTTTGGGCAAAAAAACAAAAAACCCCCAACCCGACCGATCATGGCAAAATGTAACAATGAAATGGCTGTAATGGCGGCCAGTGTGCTGATTGGAGCATGTGAGGCCGCCTGCGTGCTGATTGGAGCACGTGCACAGGCGTCCAGCCAATCAGAAGCGAAGGTCGCTTCTGATTGGCTACCCACATGTTGCATAAAACGGCAACATGTGGGCTCGAAATGACGAGCGCATTTGCCTGCGCTATAACACAGGCAGAAAGGAGAGTGTCTCACTCTTCTTCTATAAAGAGTGAGACACTATTATGTACTCTTGAACTAACAGAACTTACCACTTTACAAATAACTTACAAGTCCACTAGACTACCTACATACTTTTCGAAATGAAATATGTTTGTATTACACGCATGTGGCTACCGGCTACAGATGTGAATGTGCATTTACAAAAACTTGATTTAGTTTACTTCTTTCATAATTTTTAATTTAAACATGTTCCTGCTTTCTAGTTTAGATATCAAGAGTACAAGAAAGTAAGAGTATGACACGCTCCCTATTATGCCTTGAGGCTTGCATCCAATGCGGAGCGCAAAATAGCCCCTTTTTGTAGGCTTTCGGGGGGAAGTACTTTCATAATTTCGTCATAACTTTCAGAATGTCTTAAAATGAGAGAGAGAGTACCCGCCTCAAAACCGTATAAGACCCCGAACTCAACTGAGAGGGGGACCCCCCTGAGTGCAAGACACTGACAAAGGCGTTTCGCTACGCCCCCCGCCCCCAGTTGAGCCAGGGTCTGAAATGAGGGGTTTATTTTGTAATGTGCACTCAGCCACTATGACTATTCACCATGGCACGTGAAACAAACGTGCATAAATTCGTGTGCTGCGCGCTCTCGTGCATGTACGTGGCGCTTCACGTAACTTTGCGTATAAATTGCTGAGTGCACTGCATCATGCTATAATCTACACAAATAATTTTGTGAGCGTCTCCCAATACAAGGAACATGCCTATTTTGCATAAAAAAGGAATTTTCCATAACATAACTGAAAATCATTTTCAGTTATGCGCATATCTGAAATTATATTTTCAGATAAGCGTGTTAACTGAAAATATTTTCAGTTAAGGTGGTAGTTGCGTTTTCGAGGTTTTTGTGATTTCTATGGGCCTTTTCACAAAAGATATTAACTGGATTAGATCAACTAGATTAACTTTATAACTCAACGTTGGATTAACGTAATTACATAAAATTTTGCAAGCAAATGAGGATTCTTGTGATTTAAAAATACAAAAAACAAAACTACAATAAAAAAAAAAAAAAACAAAAAACAAAAAAAAAAACTATGCAAACTTTGCGCCACCAGTACTCAAGTTATAAGTGACGCCTGAGCATAAATTTTTGGGACAGTATTGTAAAGGTCAAAATCCCCAGGCATGTCTCTCACTTTTTTGAAATTTCACCTGTGGACATTTTTAGAGGGTTTTAATGACAAGAAAATATCTTAAATTTTCGGTGCGTTTGCTTTTCAGCTAGTTTCTCAGTAAATTGACTAGTTATTAAAAAATTGGGGGACATGCCTGGGGATTTTAAACATGTCAATAACCTTACCAACTTTCAGCCCCAACAGGTAATCGTATGATTCAGAGCTGTGGCGCAAACTTTTTGTAAAAATTTTTAATATTTTGGAAAGGACCTTTCTTTAGTCGCTTATACTGGAAAGAAAATCTCAGGTTAAATTTCAAGGCATGGCATACATTTAGGAAAGATATTGTTCTAACTAATGCAAAAGACCGCTTGTGATTTGAATTTGTAAACGCTGAGCTATGGCTTTTTAAAAAAACACCTAAAAACGCAATTACCCCCTTAACTGATTTAAATCAGTTTTTGGCGATAACTTCAGTGCCTTTGTCACTAAATCAGTTAAAGTAAAAAGTTTAACTGCTACGCAAAATGTAATCAGTTAAGGGGGTAGTGTCGCGAAAGCAGTCGATTTTGCGCGACTATAAAACTTTTCCACTGAAAGATAAGTCATTGTTCTTTATTTATTCTAAAAATATGTTTCAAGGCAAATATCTTTGCCAAGTTTCAGAAAAATTGATGCAGCATACAGTTAGCAGCGAAGTCGCAAAGTCAGAAAAATGACGTTTTGAAAACCTATTCACATTCGATAGTTTCGTCACAATTAAAAAACTTTTTGTTTAGATTCTTTCCAAAAAGTAAAAGCACATATACTCTAGTTTATGCACACAAAAGTTAATGCAATTTGCTTGAGTGGTTGTGGAGTAATGGCTGTTGGAACTGTGAAACTGTGCGTAACCTGTAAGCCGTAAGGTACTCACAGCAATAATGATAAATTCTGAAAAATTTAGACACTTATTTTGAAATCAAAAGAAAAACGAACCTTTATTTTTCATTTTTCTTATTTGTGGCAAAAAATTGTGCGTCAAAACATTACATTACTTCACAAGCTGGCCAATCTGATATCTGGCTTGATTTTTTGAACTTTTATGTCTCTATTGTGTGATGTCTGGCTCACAAATGGTGATTGGTTAAAAATATTGGTAGATATTGGTAGTCTAGTGTCTGGCAGTATTTATTTGACACCATATGGCATTTCACTTGTTTCTCAGTGAACGTGCAATTTCAAAGCAAAAAGTTCTCATTTTGCAGCCTATGAGCAAAACTGCTTTGGCGACACTACCACCTTAAGTTATCAGTTAACTTTAACTGATTACTAAAATAGACAAGTAGACTCCTAAAAGTGAGTACAATTCCTTCCAGGAGAGATACAGTGATAATTCGCATAAAGTACATTCGAAAAACAAAAATGATTGCCGGACTCGGAAAGTCGGAATCGAACCAATTAGGTACAGTTTTCCGGACAAACACACTAACCACTGCGCCACTTCATCGCTAACAAGAATCAGCGGTAAGTAAAGCACAGTTGCAAAAGTGCCATATGTACCTATTTAAAATATTCATAATTTTGCTTCAAATTAAAACAAAATTGTTTAGTGTTAACATGTATGGTTCTGTATAACAGAAACTATCACTGAATTTTATGTTTTGATAGCTGTTACATATATGTTTAACATGTCATCGTTATTCAATAGAGACGCTGATTGGCTGTGGCGAAATGCCAACAGCCAATCAGACAGTCGCTGGACAAAGCAAGCTGAAATTTAAGTTTGTTTATAGTTTCAATGTCTGCTGGCCCTTGCAATTTAGCTTGTCTGTAATGAAATTTAGCTATTATTAGTTGTTTCTTGGCATTCATGCCCCCCACAGTTGAAACACGTTCATTCCTATAGACCAGCACTGTGTAAAACATATAGTAATGCAGTACGTACAAAAGCGCCTTGCACGCTTTTCATACAAAGTTTTGATTCCAATAATTCCGCCTTGAGGCGGAATAAAAAGTTATCAGATATCAGTTAACTGAAACAACCCTAATTACGGGATGGGATGGGAGCAGATACTCCCTAATTTACGGTGATTGACATTGAAGCCGCGCCAGGGGTTAAAGAGGAAGGGAGGTTTATAGCGTGGGAAACAATTTCCGCCAAAATCTCTAGTAGAATATGTTTTAGCATTTAAGGGGGTAATTGCGTTTTTAGGTGTTTTTTTGCAAAGCCATAGCTCAGCGTTTACAAATTCAAATCACAAGCGGTCTTTTGCATTCGGTAGAACAATATCTTTCCTAAATGTATGCCATG
The DNA here is from genome assembly GCA_030248245.1 of Trissonchulus sp. WLG1_4. Taxonomy (NCBI): domain Eukaryota; kingdom Metazoa; phylum Nematoda; class Enoplea; order Enoplida; family Ironidae; genus Trissonchulus; species Trissonchulus sp. WLG1_4. The sequence goes on from JASANF010009701.1 coordinate 24,858, forward strand.
CATTGAAATTTAACCTTTGATATTGTTTCCAGTATAAGCGACTAAAGAAAGGTCCTTTGCAAAATATTACAATTTTTTACAAAAAGTTTGCGCCACAGCTCTGAATCATACGATTAAATGTTGGGGCTGAAAGTTGGTAAGGTTTTTGACATGTTTAAAATCCCCAGGCATGTCCCCCACTTTTTTAATAACTAGTCAATTTACTGAGAAAATAGCTGAAAAGCAAACGCACCGAAAATTTAAGATATGTTCTTGTAATTAAAACCCTCTAAAAACGTCCACAGGTGAAATTTCGAAAAAGTGAGAGACATGCCTGGGGATTTTGACCTTTACAGTACTGTCCCAAAAATTCATGCTCAGGCGTCACTTATAACTTGAGTACTGGTGGCGCAAAGTTTACATAGAAATCACAAAAACCTCGAAAACGCAACTACCACCTTAAGCAAGTCGTTTTGCATGTATCGCTGAAAATATGGGCATTTTCGATTATGTTTCAGTAACTTTTGCCTAATATTTAACCAGACTGTCAAAATCGCTACTGTGCAATGTATTTATGTTTATTTATTATTGATTATCATTCCTTTTTTGATCTCGGTACGTTTTCATGTTTTTGTTGTCTATGTAAACACGTTAATTATTTATTTATTTTTTCTTTTCAGTGATTATTTTATTTTCTGATTTTGTAATGTTTCTGCTGGTGTCAGATTTCTACTTGTCAAATCATGTGTAGCAATTGTATCTATAGTTGAAGCGAAGTAAAGTAGTTTTTGGGAATCGTATTTTTTAAAATACATACGTAGCTCCGCTTATTACGATAACTTATCACGAAGAGCTAGTTGAGACTGTCTGTTAGTCAAACCTAGAGTACGGTTCTTTCAGTTTTGACGGTTATTGCGTTTGTAGGTGTTGTTCTAAAGTCTGACAAAAAATAGTTGCGCCACTCGAGAAAACGAAACATGTGATTTCTTTACGAAAAAATAGATTTTGACTATCAAGAGTAAAGTAAAAAGTAAAGAGCAACTAAAGTAAAAAGTAAAAGGAACAAGCTCTTCTGCTGAGTGAGCAGTGGTTACATTGTGAGGTTTGAGTGTCAATATTCCGCAGGAAATATTAAACGCGGCCTTTATTTTCGGATAATAGATTTCTAAGTCCAACTTGGTGCTGACATTTACTGCTGAGTAGCTCAAAGCAGCTTAAGACAAAAACTGAGAAATTTTCAAGGTCAAAGGCTTCAATAAAACAAGTAGGCCCCAAAAGGGGCAAGCCCCCCAGAAGAATTATTCAAAACAACGAAGACACAACTACCCCAAAAGAACAAAAGCAAACCCAAACACACAAAAGAAAAAAACACAAAAAAAAAAACCCAAACACACCGAAAAAAAATCATACTAGCTTTTTAAAAACCTGAGCTCACCGAGATTCGAACTCGGAACATTCGATTCAAAGGCATGAGTGCTTACCACTGCACCACTGAGATCACACCCACCAACTTTATAAACACGCCTTAAGCTGAGCTTACAGCTTAGGGTGACAAATTGCGCTTGCATTATGTTTGATCATCATCAGCTGTAAAGTTTGTTTGATTAGCTGTGATCGATGCAAGTATAAATTCGTGTATTATGTGCAATTTCGAAGCAAGTATGTTAGCCCGGTTGGCTCAGTTGGTAGTGATGCGTGCATCTACAGAGGCTCTGATTGAAGATCAGAATGTTGGTGGTTCGAATCCACCCTGAAGCTGGATGTTTTGCATTCTGGCGCATTTTCTGAGCACGAGAGTTCCGCCTAGTCATATACATGATATGTGATAGGAGCTGAGAGGTACCTAACCTTCTGGTGTTAATAAACACTAGAAATTCGACCTACCCAGAATAACGTAGGAATTAGAAAATCTGAATATATGTAGTATATACGCGGCCCAGGGGCCGCGTAAAAATCAGCGAAAACAAGTAAGTGGCGTAACTTTTTTTTCCTGATGCGGCACACCGCAACAGGTCCTTATGATGACCCTAGTACAAAACGTAAGGCTGTGTGATAAAACTAACCGTAGGTGTGTGTGCGTGTGTGTGTAATTCATAATGCCTGTGGATGACTTGCACAGCAAGCTGGCTTCTGTCTGTAGAATTTCTGTGAAGTGGCAACGTAAAGGTTGGCGAGAGATCTGTGCGCGTCTGTGTGTGCTTTGATCACTGTGATTGTGCGCATGTACGTGCACATGGGTGTGTTTGAGAATTGTGTCTGTTCGTTCGTTAATTGTGTGCATTTCACATTGTTGATAACCCATACGATTGGGGTATTAGTCAAATGTAGCTCTTTATTTCCTATGTGTACAAATGTAATTGCTCTAACAGTCTCCAAGTAAAATCGACGAACTGTTTCCGAAGAAAAATTGTGTGACAAGTTTCACGGTTTTAACCCGTTTGATTCAGGTATTGACTTGACGAATACTTGAACAGCTGGATTGAAACCCCTTTCCGCAAAACACCCGAGATCCGTTTTGGGCAAGTGGTGTTAGTGTAGCTGTCTCTTAGGGCTGCCGAGATCCGTTTTGGGCAAGTGCACGCCTGTTTCCCTTCCCCCCTTCCCCTCTGAGCCTCATGGCGTCCATCCCTCGCCCCTCCTCGCCGGGTGGTGGTGGTTACCATTCTATTGGTGGCGTGACTGTCCCGGACCCCCCCTTTTCCCAGGGTGGTGGTGCCCCAGCTGATACTTCTGTGGTGGGTGGCCCTTTGGCCCAATTTCCTTCCCGAGTTGGTTCCGGGAGTGGCGGTAGCCTAAATTATGCAGTTTTGCAAACCCTTGAGGACCCAGGTCCTGACCCGATAGACTCTGACCCGAGTGCAGATGAGCGATGCTATTATGGACCCGAAATTGGGATGGGGGAGGCCCCTATTTTTGATAGCAAAGAGACAATGGAGCGTGCTTTGGTCATTAATTTGGGCCAAGCCGCAGACTTTTTGAGGTGCCCCGAGGGGGAGTTGGCGGAATTAGTAGCCCAAAGTTTGCCCCGGGAGAATTGGCCCCAAAATTTGTTCCGGTATAAGGGGAGATACCTAGCCCTGGTTTTTGAAGACAAGGGGACCCGGGACCAAATTCTGGAGGAAGGGAAACTACCGCTGGGAGGCGCCCTTTTTAAACCTGAACCTGTCCCAGAGGGTGATGGACTGCGGCGCCTAATTTTGTACCTGCACCGGGTGCCCATTGGTCATTCCCACAAATACGTCCAAGGGTGGTTGGAGTCCAAATAGTGCTCCTTATCGTTTTTTATAAAAATATTTTAAAATTTAGTGTGCACACGGATTCTAGCAGCACATGTTCGCTATTTTTCAAACTATGTTTTCATGCAAATGCGATAGTCCCCAAGTGATATTTAGAAAATGGTTCTACAGGAAAACTCTGTGACAGGTTTGAACGTTTTAACCTGTTTGATTCGGGTATAGTCGGAATAAAAAATGAGCTCGCAGCAGGTTTTTTGTCAGATGTGACAAACTCCTGCAAAATTTTTTCTGTTTTTCTTTTGCAGCTAACTGCTGCTTGGTCAGACTTTAGAAGGCTAACATATATATGTGTGAGTGTTTACAAAATCAAACACGATCATGAACAAGCTCTTCTGCTGAGTGAGAAGTTGTTGCACTGTGAGATTTGAGTGTCAATATTCAAAAGAAAATATCAAACGCGGCCATATTTTGCGGATAAAATGATTTTAAATTTCTAATTTCTGTACACATTTTCTGCTGAGTAGCTCCTGACTCTTTCAAAACAGTAAAAATGGTAAAATGTAAACACGTTTTGAAGTAAAAAACTAGAGTCAAAAAACAATTGTAATTTTATATAAAATGTAAGTCTCACCGAGAGTACATAATAGCGTCTCACTACTCTATAAGAAGAACCCCCCTGTGTACTAGCACAGGCAGATGCGCTGGTCGTTTTCAGGCTACATGTTGACATTCTATGGAACATGTGACTGGCCAAGAAGCCTCTTTTGCACCCCCTCCCCCCCCAAAAAGGGGAGGGAAAAAGAAACTTTTTCTTGTAAAACTTAAAAAGTTTCAAATACCTTGGATATTGGCAAACTTTCAGCAAATAAAAAACTTAAAAATAAAATAATAACCAAATTCTCAATATTCCGAACTCAACCCCCCCAAACTCACAAAAAAATAATCACTCCCCCAACACCCCCACAACCCGCCCCCCCCCCCCCACCCGCCCCCCCCCCACCCACAACTCGGGTCACTGGATTCCGTATCCAGAGTGCTAACCATTGCACTATGAGACTGCTGAGAAGAAGTTGGTAATTTCGACTCATATATGTACAGAAGATCTTCAGGCGTTGGGATTGGGTGACAAATCACGAACTGTTTCAAACAGAAGATTGTAAACTGTAGATAGTCAATTCAAAAAGTTTAATTCAGTTGATTGTTATTTTATTAACTGGCAAAGAAAAACTGTTTATTGCACCCAAGCAAGATCTTTTTGCATGTCACTTTCGCTTTATTCGACGTGTACGATTTGATTAACCTATATGCGAATTCATAGCAATCTGTATCCCAGTTGGCTCAAATGGTAGTATGCTGTGCATTTGCCGAGCATCTGGATGCGGATCAGAGTGGTGGAGGATCGATTCTGCCACCCATATTTTGTTTGCATTCTATGACAGCTAGTTCCAGCTTCCAAGCTCCGCCAAGTTGTTCTTTGCGCGATGTGTGGCAGAACGCCGAGGTACCTGCCCTTCTAGTGTTAAATAACACTAGAATTTCGACCTACCCAGATTAACGTAGGACTCTGAAATTCTGAATATAGTATATACGCGGCCCCAAAGAATATGACTGTGTAAAAATTTCTGCCCCGCACGTGTATGAGCAATATTATTTTTATATCATGCCAGTTTTTGATGAGTTCAAATTTCATGCCGTTGCTCATGTGCAACCGGTCAACATTTAAACAAGTAGGCCCCAAAAGGGGCAAGGTTCCTTCCCCGGTGTCTACCTTTCAGGTTTAAATGAATTAGTTCTCTATTTCATACTTCTGCTGCTATACCTACTTCGTATCTTACTCTACTTTATAACTAGCTTAATATTTTAACTTAATCTAAATACGTAGTACGTACAAAAAAGTACTGCAGGATGTTAAGCATCCCGCAGCACGAGCCATTTGGCTCAAAAGTGACACTTTGATCTGAGCTGAGCAAATCAGCTCTAAGAACAAGAAGCGATAAACACTGTTTTCTAATGGCTCTTATATACTGCTGGTGAAACATCCCGGTGCCGATTTTGAAAAAGTACATTGTTACAGCAGTGTACATCGATTATTGATTTTTCTGCATATACGCAGACAAAAATCAGCAGGCAGCTCCCAAGCTGAAAATACACGTAAATCATACTGGCTATGCAGCCTGCTCAGTAGCGTTAAACGCTATGAGCAGTTAATTTCAAAACAATAGTTCCTTCTCTAGAAGGAACAAAAAACTAATGGCAGAATTTAAAACTACTCACTAGATAACTGTTGAACCACCAAAACTTGGTAGATCTCCATCCATACGATATTGGAGATGTGCACGGTGTTTTGTACAACAAAAAACCGGTTTTTGGTTTCGAATTGTGCGAAACTTGTACGAACCGGTGACACGGGTCAATTTAGCTCTACGTCAGATAAAAAAGATCGAAAAACATGTTGCTGAAATACAATTTCTGTTAACATTTCAAGTAATGCAGAATCGATTTGCTCAAAACTTAGTGATTTTCGCAAACTACTGTGTTGTAAACTTAACATAATATACGAAAATTATATACATATACAAAAGAAGTTTTCAAAATCATGGTTTGTTTTTTCAGGTGTGCGGAATAAGCGAGTAAAGTTGTATATTCCAGATTTCTTAGTGTTTGCGTTCTATTTTCGATTTGACGCCAATCCTTATTACTGGACTCCGTATAAGTGATAAAATTAGTTAGGTTGAATACAAGACAATAAAATGTGCCTTTCCTGTAGTTTATAATTATAAAACTGAAATTTTTGTCAACTTGGAGGTTTTTATTATTTTGAGAATTGAGCCAAAACACAAAAATATTTTAAAATTCGTTGCAGTTTAATCGTTATCAGTTGGAAATGTGTAATTCTGATGAACTTTTTGTTAAATGTTTCTTTTGTTCAGCTCTCAGAAGAACAAACGAACTAATTTGTGTTGCGTAGATTCGCGCATGTAAAACACTATGATAGGTGGAATAACGGAATCTTAATATTGATTTTAAAATATTCTGACTCTTAATGCAGTGATTTTCAGATTCTATTAGTTAAAAATTTGGAGGAGTCAAGTTTATGATAGTTTTCACGAATTTTTGGGGGCAGAAATTTCTATCACTTAATTTTATCAAAAAACACCCAACAGATACTTCAAGACAGATAATTTGAAAGTTTCTATGTCTAAATAGGTGACAGTTAAAATTTAAATCAAGGTTATATCATTTGCCAAATATCATTTGCGCCTCAAGCGTTGGAATACTTGAGTGAGGTGTTTTAGATGTGACTTGTATTAGGTGCATTACAAAGTCCAAACGGCATACGTTTGAACTCATTCAACCTTTCAAAACTGGTGAACGCGGTTTATTTTCGATCATCTGGGTGAATTTCGAGTTGGTGATAGCCTGAAGCCAAATCCAGACTGCTAAAATAATTTGCTCCGCCCAAGGAACCTAGGATTTCATCGGTTCTAGGTAATGGCCATACGTCTTTCTTTGTGATAGAATTTAGTCGGCGGTAGTCAACACATATTCTATTAGTCCCATCTTTTTTCACTACCACTATGGGACTTGCCCACGGTGATGTTGAGGACTGAATAACGTCAATTTGTTTCAATTCCCGGATTTGCTTGGCGAATCTTCTCTTAGTGAAAACGGTAAACTATGGGGTCGTTGTTTAATTGGTGGATGATCGCCTTCGATGGTAAACTCTATCAGACTTTCCTAGGTCGTAGTCGTTTTTCCTGTTGGGCCACAGCCCAACAGGTCTTTAATTTTGATTCTGGTATCTTTAACACTGTTCTAGCGTTAAAGTGTTTATGTGCGGAGTGTGTTTTACACGTCTTCTATCTTAGATGTGGATCTGTCACACTAAAATGTATTGTAGTTTCACTGCGTTGTTGAGATCGGGGCTATTGTTGAGAAGTAATTCGAAATGCAAAAGACTGCCAAAAAGTGATCAACTTAGAATCGAGCCTATGACCTCATGGTTGAGAATCAATCAAACTAACCACTCGACCACATAGATCACAGAGTCCCGACTCCCGAGACTTCACTAAAAGTACATATATAATTAATAGGATATAAAATATCCTAAGCAAATTGATAACAATAAATATAATAATCAAGATCCAAAAACAGTTATATAACACGGCACATAAATCCTTATTTGCAAAATTGTACAATTTAGGACTTAGGACTGGAAAATTTTGCAAAAGTTTGGCCCATGTCCACAGCGTTAAAGTACTCGTATTTAAAATATTCAACGACAACTAAATGATCTTGCTCTGTGGTCTCCGTGGCGCAGAGTACTAGCGCATTGGCTTCTTAACCAAAACTTTGCTGGATCGAGCCCAGCCGGAGACAACTTTTTTTAAACTTTACGCAATATTCGCTAAGTCGATTAGTTGTTAACTAATTGCAGCACTAACTTATTTTACGTCTTGATCCCGTATCCATTGTGCACTTTGTACAAACTTTGTTAAAATAGCTAAAGAAGATGTTTTGTATGGAAGATAAATCAAGTAATAAGTTACTGCTGTAGCTGGCCCAACAGGTTTACGATGGCCTTGCCAATGTGCTTAAACATAAATGCTTGATGCTTACTGAATGCTTTTGCCGCAGATTGGGCTTGTTTGCAAAAATGTTCGAAAAGTTGTTCAAAAGATCGGTTGGTTAGCTGCTGTTTTTCGGCAGGGCTCAAGTTGCACTGAGTTAGATTGAGTCCTTCGAGTGGTGGTGACTTTTTCAGGACGGTTGAAGCACACTGAGCAACAAGATAGTGTATTGTTTTAGGTATCACCGGAATCGTGGGGTGCTCTATCGTTCCAATGGTTAATCCTGCATATAGAAGTACTGGGATTGCGGTGAGGTTGAACAGACATAATGGGACTATGCCTTTTTGTGGCCGAACGAAAACTCGTTTGCTGCTAACACCAGTATGTTTGAGCGGCTTTGGTTCAACAATAACGTCTTGTCCTTCGACTGCTTTCACGTCGGTTGTCAGCTCCTCGGGGCATATAGTCGGGTTCTTGCTTGAAGGTGTTGGCTGCGGATCAATTTTTCCTGGGACCGTAATTGCAGCATTTGCCGGTAGCCTAATTGTCTCCATCAGACACACTTTAAGGGGCGTTACATGCGTTCGGTCTATCGTTTGGTCTTGTTGAGACTGAAGTTTTTGGGTCCTAATGTGACTTGACGGTTGTTGTAATCAATTCTTAGATTGAAAAATTTGGAGAGTAGATCAGTTCCTAAGATACATGGATAAGGATTTTTCTCGTCCTGTCTCCCCACCTACAGGAAATTTGGTCACTGGCGTATATCGTGCCCGCGGACTTTAACCACTTTTCGGGTCATAATATGTAGAAGTCACTAGTACTAGTTAAACTGGTTATAAGTCGCAGTAAACAGATAACATATTTTACTGATCATTAAAGTATCTCAGTAACTTGTCTTTTGGTTTAAACGTGTTGTTGAATTAAGTTATAGTTGTCAGTTGAGGGTTTTAGTTGTATTACTATAGGAGATGACAAACGGTTGACAAACGGTTTGACAAACGATCCACAAATATACAAAGATGTATATTTATGGACCACAAACGAGCGTGCCAGTGTATTACGCCGGAATCCTGATGTTTACCCGGGGAAAAATTTCTTGGGCTAAGACTTGCTATGCGCCCTTGCACGGCATGAGCGAGGTGACCAGCCTCGCATCCGGTTACAAGAATGGCTCAATAGCCGTCAAATTTCAACTGAACCGCGTTTCGGTTGGCTCATTGTGAGTGATTCCTTGCTTAAGCACTTGGCCTGGATAGAATCCGGATTGGTAATTGCTAGAGGTGGATCCAAACTGCGAAATATGCCCGAACTGCTCAGTCTCGTGTCACACCATCGTTTCAAGAACGTCATTATCCACGTGGGGGTGCTCGACATGAGTCACACGCCAAAAACCGAAGCGGTAGAGCACTTACGAGCCAGTTTTGACCACTTGGTGGGGCGTTTAGACTCCGTGTGGTTTTCGAGCGCCTTACCAACGTCAGTCAGAGGCCACGGTGAAAGACCTTCGTTTAACCGGTGGTTGTCTCGGGCGTGCACTCGGGCTGGAGCCAACTTTGTCGACAACGATGCGGCGGCCGACAATTCATTTCTCGTGGATAACCAGCTAAATCCCCAGCTCTACTATAAGGACCGGTTGCACATAAACGCTGCTAGAGTCCGACATCTGACAAGCCTCTGGGAAGCGACTATACCAGAGCTGTACCTGTTCGACAAGAGAATTTCCAATACGCCCTACCAGCAAGCGTTCTAGTTCCACGAAAACGGGACCTATGCCCATTTGCAGCCGTTCCAGCAGCTACCGCCTTACCCCCCCTGCAGCCGCCTCAATATCAAGCTACCCCCCCTCGCACACAGGTACGCGTGTCACTTTTAACTACTGTCGCTATTGCCCACAAGGGCCTGTTGCTGTGTAATAATGCTTTTGCCCACATGGGCTTGTATTTCGTCGTGTTGTAGTGATAGCCTTACCTATTATCCCATTACTTTTGCCCAAACGGGCACCTATGTTAGGGCCTACTATTATATTGCTTTTGCCCAAACGGACACCTATGCTTGTGCCTCAGGGCACACGACTAGTTTTATCATAACGAACTTAAAGAACAGCTGTAAACGAACTATCGCTATGCTAAAAGTATCATGCCAACGTCCGAACACACCCACCCCTCCCCCGACAGACAGTCATCATGCAACGGGGACGTCGCAACTGTGGCGGTGGAGTGTCAACCTTAACTACAGAACCCCCCATTCTCAATGGCCTAGCCTAAATGCTACCTGAAATGAAAACATTTCTAAATGTTAATCTAAAAATATTTCTTATGGGAAGACGCCTCTCCCCTTTGCTTTTATTTTGACTAGCCTAAGCTATAAAGTTTGGTGTCTGTTGCTATTAAACCGGAGTTGGCCTGGTTCTTGTGTTAGCTGGTGCTTATGGTAGCTGTAGTTCTCGCCGTTAGCTTGACATATATATGTGTGAGTGTTTACAAAATCAAACACGATCATGAAAAAGAATGTCTGTGTAAAAATTTCTGCCCCACACGTGTATGAGCAATAGTATTTTTATATCATGCCAGTTTTTGATGAATTCAAATTTCATGCCGTTGCTCATGTGCAACCGGTCAACATTTAAAAAAACTAATGGCAGAATTTAAAACTACTCACTAGATAACTGTTGAACCACCAAAATTTGGTAGATCTCCATCCATACGATATTGGAGATGTGCACGGTGTTTTGTACAACAAAAAACCGGTTTTTGGTTTCGAATTGTGCGAAACTTGTACGAACCGGCGACACGGGTCAGTTTAGCACTACGTCAGATAAAAAAGATCGAAAAACATGCTGCTGAAATACTATTTCTGTTAACATTTCAAGTAATGCAGAATCGATTTGCTCAAAACTTAGTGATTTTCGCAAACTACTGTGTTGTAAACTTAACATAATATACGAAAATTATATACATATACAAAAGAAGTTTTCAAAATCATGGTTTGTTTTTTCAGGTGTGCGGAATAAGCGAGTAAAGTTGTATTTTCCAGATTTCTTAGTGTTTGCGTTCTATTTTCGATTTGACGCCAATCCTTATTACTGGACTCCGTATAAGTGATAAAATTAGTTAGGTTGAATACAAGACAAAATGTGCCTTTCCTGTAGTTTATAATTATAAAACTGAAATTTTTGTCAACCTGGAGGTTTTTATTATTTTGAGAATTGAGCCAAAACACAAAAATATTTTAAAATTAGTTGCAGTTTAATCGTTATCAGTTGGAAATGTGTAATTCTGATGAACTTTTTGGTAAATGTTTCTTTTGTTCAGCTCTCAGAAGAACAAACGAACTAATTTGTGTTGCGTAGATTCGCGCGTGTAAAACACTATGATAGGTGGAATAACGGAATCTTAATATTGATTTTAAAAAATTCTGACTCTTAATGCAGTGATTTTCAGATTCTATTAGTTAAAAATTTGGAGGAGTCAAGTTTACGATAGTTTTCACAAATTTTTGGGGCAGAAATTTCTAGTACTTAATTTTATCAAAAAAAACACCCAACAGATACTTCAAGACAGATAATTTGAAAGTTTTTATGTCAAAATAGGTGACAGTTAAAATTTAAATCAAGGTTAGGATGGCAAAACTGATTTTTTTGTCACACCTAACCTTTTGTTACAATTTCCTACTTTTGGCAGACGCGTTGAAGTAATTTATGCACTGCGATTCTAGCATTAATTTAACGTCAGCGAGGTTTAAAATTAATTGTATGGCGACTTAAACATATTTTGTCGTCAATTTGTTTCACGCAGGATTGTTTTTTATTTATAATTTACTCAAGTTGTCCTTACGCCACAGAGAAAAAATCATTCTAGCCGTTGTCCGTTGGTCACTTTGCGCACTACTGCGAATATTTTTTAATTTTGTCTGCTTAACCAAATGCGACTATCACCATCCTATTGGCCATAATCCTATTAATTAAAATCACGTCTTTTATTGATGCAGTGAGCCATATAAATTTTCCGGAATGAAAGATCATCTACGGTCAACATCGCTTTCGACTAGAGTTGCAACCATAATCCTGCTTGTACGACAAAATATTGACGGCATCTAGTGTTTACAGTTTTGCTTAGCCTTTTAACCTTTACTGCTAAATGGACTTATGTAACACTGGCTTGCACCAAAATAGAATGACTCATTTAACCCTGAAGACGTATTCATTGATGGAATGGTCTGTAAACATATGATCGTCACTTGTCCACCACCTCCAGTTTAGCTCGTCGTGGGTTTGCACAGTATACTGTATGTCTATCCCAGCGAATCAACCTTTGACCCTTTCTTAACTCGTGTAGTCAAAGTAATTTTCTGCCAATTTAGTGTAATTTACCAATAGTACTGAAAATTCAAGTTCAAACTACCTGTAAAAAACGGAAACTTCACTTTTTGAAAATGAGGTTGATACAGTTTCACATGTGATGCACACTTAAGTTTCATTTTCATACTGTGGGTTTTACGGTTAGAACATTTTCTGTGTATATATTAGAACTGAAGGGGAGAACTGTACCAGAAGGGTATGAACTTTTGATTTGTTTTGATTCTACTGTTGAGACAGTACAGTATACATACAGTTATATTTGTAAGGTTTCACCATATTATGTGCGTTCCTATCATGGGTGTGTTGGTATTAAAAAATTGAATGCAGAAATTGCTGACCCGCGAGCCAAAAAACGTTCAATATTTGAGATTCAACATTCCCTGATTAATCGTTTAAATATTGGTATGTATGTATTGGCATTGATTTTTTTACCGGATTAACAATTAAACGATCCTACGAGATTATTGCGTCTCCGTCTATGCAAGGCAAAAAGTTTTTGTCTTTTTTCTCCGCTTCTTATTTGTTGCGCGGCCGCCTCAGCGGCCGTGCATACTAATTTCAGTCAATGCACTGAAACGAAATTTGCATGTAAATCATGCATAGTTTCAGTGCATTGGCAATTGCAGGCTGCAGCGATCTCAGCAGCTGAGTGGCATTGCGCGCGTATGTAGGCGTGTGCGTGCGTGTGTATGTGTCTGTGTGTGTGTAGTGTCCGTCTAATTGTGATAATGCTATGAATTACAGAGGCTATGTTTGCCAGATAGGCTATAGTTCATCACAACGAATGCAGTAAGCGCAAAAGTTAAGTGACCGAAGACATACATAGCCAACACAAACAATCGAATCGTGTAACGGCTGCAGTTTGATAGTCTGCAAGATTACATTCTAACTTTTTTGCTAACTTCAGCAGTTCAGCAAACGTTTATAATAGTCGCCTAACGATCAAGGGGCAAGGACGCACTGATCTCTAGTTTATAAGCGTGTAAAGCTCAAAGTTTATTGCAATTATGCGTCATCGCTCAGGCATAAATACATGTATATTATCTGGCTTACTCTGGATTACTAACACGGCGATCGTGCCTCTACCGTAATTGAAGGCTAAAATTACAAGATCCGTTGTATCTGATGCCCAGAAAGCGGACTGCTGGCAGAATTTAAAAACTTAACGTTTCCATTCATAAGTTTACTACTTTTGTGACAAAATTCTACATTATTTAATCAAGCATAGGTTTTGTTTTGTCTTTAGTGCGTTGCTGAAGCTTATTATAAAGTATAAAGTACCTACAGTAAGAGCCATTGACTTGTAGCCGGGGCGGCGGAAAAACGAAGTTTAGTTTACACATGATGCAACAATACATAGATGTTTGTTCGGGCAATATTAGTGTGCCAGTTCCTGACAGTTTGGTGTCACCGCGCTGAATTTTACCGAAACGGTAAAATAATACTTACTGTCTTCATGTGCAAAATCTGATACGCTCGTCAACAAAAGTGCTTGTTTTCTTAACCTTAACTCATAACCGGTCGCCGAAAACTAAGTAAATTCGATAAGCCTATGAATTAAACCACCTTAAGGGGGGGGCTACCCAGGTCAAAAATCAAAGTTCTCCAATTTTGCTTATTTACACATATGTTACTCCCCAAGGCACCTCTACCTCAGATAAGAACAATTAAGGTGGTAGTTGGTTTGGTTTTTTTTTTTATTAAACTTTCCCATTTATGGGGGAATTGAGAGAGGTTTTTATTAAGCTTGAAGGTGCACTTTTGGTTCAGTGCGTTTGTCAGTGTATTTACATAGGCAAAAGTACGCCAAAAAGCCGAAAAGTAGCCCTTATTTGAGTGATTTTACATTTGACGTCATTGCTCAGGCCATGGGCAAAAATTAAAAAAAATGGATCATAGAGGTTGAGATATAACGTTAGGCTATCTAATCATGTAAAAATCAGCTTCGTCAGTGTTAACAAAAATTTCGAGTAAAGGTGCGCTTTGCTACCACAAAAAACTTTTTTTGCGCCTATGATTTACACGTAAAATTGAATTTTTGGGAGCCACTAGTGAAAAATTCGCAAAAGCATTGGTTTCAGTTAGTTACATCCAGTCAGTTACTTTGAGAAATTATAACTTGCCAGTGAAAATTCAGCTTGAGCTTTTTGTTACAGTAGTCACCTCTGTATTGCATTACGGATCAGAAGTTTGGGGTTTTAATACTTGGTCTGATACTTGTACAAATTTGTTACACTGTAATCAAGATAGAGTCGAATTAATTCATTTAAGTTTTATTAAGCAACTGTTAAATGTAAAAATAACTACTCCAAGTGTAGCTGTATATGGGGATGTGGGTCGTTTTCCGCTACTGTTAAATCGTAAAATGTCAATGTTGAAATTTTGGGCTAAAATTCTTGCCGCTAACTCAAATTATTTAACAAAACAAGCTTACTATTGTCTATGTAACCTAGCTTACAATGAGCCAGGTGTTCGTACTTGGGTAACTGCCTTGATCAAGCTGTTAACTGGTCTTGATATGCTGGAGTTCTGGCAATTTCAACAAATACTAAATATTAACCAGTTTCTCTCAATCGCTAGAAAACGTATCATAGACCATTTTCTAGTGTATGAATGGCAAGAAGAACTTGGCAGATTACCAAGCTTGCAGTTGTATAAACTATATAAACCCTTTTTCGGTTACGAACAGTATTTTTCTATAATAAAAAACGAATACTATTTGAAATCATTCATTAAATTCAGGCTGAGATCACACGATCTTGAAATTGAGCGTGGCAGATGGAATAGGAGGGAATCTCATAGAATACCGAGAGACTTAAGACTTTGCCGTGTATGCGATTCTGGGGAAATTGAAGATGAGTTACATTTTTTACTGCATTGTAAACTATACCAAGACTTGAGGCCATGTGTTTTTAATGTTTGTTATGCGCCTTATACTTCCGAGGCATGCGTTTTCAGTGCATATGAGCTCAAAAAATTCAATTTTTCTTAATAAATTAGCAAAATTTATAAACATATCTTTCCAACGGCGTGAAATTAAATATAACAGAAATTTGGATTAACAATAATTTCTAAAAATTATATTGAACATATTTTTGTAATTACTAACTACCGTAATTACTTTTTTGTTTTGTTTGTTTCTTATTTTTTCTGTGCAAGCGATTGCTTAATGCGATGTTTTGACTGTAATGATCAGCACAGTATGTTCCTTTATTATGGAATAATGTGCTTGAAATTTTAATAAAGTCATTCATTCATTCATTCATTCATCTGCGATGGGGCTACATTTTGTGCAAATTTGAGGCGAATCGGAGAACCTAAAATTTTCACTTATTTAGGTAGCCCCCCCTTAATTAAGCAATGTGCATAATTGACTTATTTAAAAGCAAAATTATAGTTTTCTTTGGCCACATTTATTTTAGCAGGCGTACGGTTGCTGTGTTAATACTCTAAGGTGGGGGGCTACCTGAAAAAGTGAAAATTTTAGGTTCTCCGATTCGCTTCAAATTTGCACACAATGTAGCCCCAGGGAAGACGCATCGCAGATGTAACAAACTGGAACCAATGCTATTGCCAATTTTCCACTAGGGGCTCCCAAAAATTCAATTTTACGTGTAAATCATACGCGCAAAAAAAGTTTTTTGTGGTTGCAAAGCGCCCCTTTGCCGAAATTTTTGTTAACACTGACGAAGCTGATTTTTACATGATTCGATAGTCCAACGTCATATCTCAACCTCTGTGATCCGTTTTTTTAAATTTTTGCCCATGGCCTGAGCAATGACGTCAAATGTAAAATCAATCAAATTTGGCGGGTCCAAAAAGCGGCCATTTTTCCACATTTCGCCCTCGATTTTAGATTTGAAAATACATATCAAAAATTCGGATCATACGATTTTGCGCATACATGTGGGCTACTACTATGCCAAGTTTCAGTCTGATTAGCTTAATGTGGTTAGTGCTAGAACTGTCCAAATAAGGACTACTTTTCGGCTTTTTGGCGTACTTTTGCCTATGTAAATACACTGACAAACGCACTGAACCAAAAGTGCACCTTCAAGCTTAATTGTTCTTATCTGAGGAAGAGGTGCCTTGGGGAGAGTAACATATGTGAAAATAAGCAAAATTGGAGAACTTTGATTTTTGACCTGGGTAGCCCCCCCCTTAATTGCAAGAAAAAGTTATAATTGAACATTTTTTGATGTTTTGAATAAAAACACAGTCCCAATGTAAACCAATATTTCGAAAAATGTTTTTGGGTTTCCAGCGCTTCTTCGTAATTATGTGTTATTGAGATGGTTAGCGATAGAGATCGGCCGGGGCCGGTGGCGGGCCGCGGGCCGACCAGGCCGACCGGGTCTACCGGGCCGGCCGGACCGACCGGGCCGAGAGGGCGGACCGGGCCGCGGGTTGGAGCTTCAGTCTCGAACCAATCAAATGGAATTATACATACAGAATGGACGTCACAAACAAACCCCCGTAGAGCAACTGGTCTTCACGGCTTAACTAGCGAGCTTTGTCTTCATTTTAATATGAATGTATTTAAAAGCAAGTGCTGTGAGCGGGAACTAAAACCAACGGCGGGTGGACTATAATGTATCTCAGGCTTAAGTTTATAATTTGACTCAAGTGCGCTGCAACAATGTGAGGACTAGTGCAGTTGAAGCTTTTTGTAAACGCCTAAGCAGAGACTTAAGTTTATTGATTTATTTGGTGGGTTGCACCCCACCTACATCAAAACTGATAGAAGTTTCAATATTTTAGCTTTCCGTTCAGCATTTGCTGTTCATTAAGGTGGTAGTGTCGTCAAAGCAGTTTTGCTCATAGGCAGCAAAATGAGAACTTTTTGCTTTAAAATTGTACGTTCACTGAGAAACTAGTGAAATGCCGTATGGTGTCAAATAAATACTGCCGGACACTAGACTACCAATATCTACCAATATTTTTAACCAATCACCATTTGTGAGCCAGACATCTCAGAATCGAGACATAAAAGTTCAAAAAATCAAGCCAGATATCAGATTGGCCAGATTGTGAAGTACATGTTATGTTTTGACCCACAATTTTTTGCCACAACTAAGAAAAATGAAAAATGAAGGTTCGTTTTTCTTTTGATTTCAAAATAAGTGTCTAAATTTTTCAGAATTTATCATTATTGCTGTGAGTACTTTACAGATTACGCACAGTTTCACAGTTCCAACAGCCATTACTCCACAACCACTCAAGCAATTTGCACTAAATTTTGTGTGCATAAACTAGAGTATATGAGCTTTTACTTTGTGTAAAGGATCTAAACAAAAAAATTTTTAATTGTGACGAAATTATCGAATGTGAATAGGTTTTCAAAACGTCATTTTTCCGACTTTGGGACTTCACTGTTAACTGTATGCTGCATCAATTTTTCTGAAACTTGGCAAAAATATTTACCTTAAAACATATTTTTAGAATATATAAAAACAATGACCTATCTTTCACTGAAAAAGTTTTATAGTCGCGCAAAATCGACTGCTTTCGCGACACTACCCCCTTAATTCATTCTACAGCTAGAGTGTAAGGTCCGAGAGCTCGCGCTATCTTATCAAAGCAACAGCTGGGGAATAACACTGCTACTTTAAGGGGCAGCTTTGTGTTTGTAATGCAAAACGTTACAGTTGTATGTAAATTATTAGTGAGCTACAGTCGTCCTTGGACTTAAGCAGTGTTTATTACTGATCAAGCCAACCAGGGCCCACAGGGCCGACCGTGCCGGTCCCTGGCCGATTCCCGGCAAACAGTGGGCAGCAGCCGGGCTGACCGGGCTGACCGGGCCAGCCCCGGGCCGACCGGGCCGGCCCCGGGCCGACCGGGCCAGCCCCGGGCCGACCGGGCCAGCCCCGGGCCGACCGGGCCAGCCCCGGGCCGACAGGGCCGGCCCCGGGCCGACAGGGCCGGCCCCGGGCCGACTGCAACGGCCCCGGGCCGACTTCAACGGCCTTGGGCCGACTGCAACGGCCTTGGGCCGGCCCGGGGCCAGCCCGCTGCCACGCGGCCCGGGGCCGGTGGCGGGCCGCGGGCCGATGCCGGGTCCGGGCCGTGCCCGGCCGGCCTGGGGCCGCCTCGGCGAAAATGGTTGCGGCGTTAGGGGGTAAATCATCCCCCCTAGAAAATCATCCGGGGGGATGAAATACCCCGGCGCAAATCATCCCCCCGGATAAAATACCCCGGGGCAAATCATCCCCCCGTGTAAAATACCCCGAACACAACTTTAATTAGTAGAAACAGTCACGGGGTAAATCATCCCCCCTAACGAATCATCCCCCTTGCGATGTGACAAAGGAACCATCCGCCTAGCCATCACAAAGTAATTTTTATTTATTGGATATGTTTCTGAGATGCAATAGTTGCAAGAATGTATGATAAATCGCGAAACCGCCAATCGACAAGGAATTTAACGGTAAGTAAAACATAAATTAAATAAAAACGAAATTGATTGAGAAACTTTTAAGAATTTCTGAAAAGTTTATATCTCAAAAGTTTCTTAATCCATTTCCCTGAAAGTTTGCCAAAATATCCCTAAAGGTATTTGCAAATGGTGGTTTCGCGATCTGTCTATGACGCACGTAGTTTGAACAATGTCCAGAAAACTAGTTGGTGTCAAAATGGGACTGTCTAGTCAGTGAAACTCTGGGCACTAAAGGATTAAAGTACAGAATTTGCTCTATCAGAAGCACGCAAAGCTGACTGCTGGCGTCCCAATACACAATAGCTAGGTAGGGTTGGGTAAAATGTCCGTTCAATCAAGAGCACATAAGTTCAACCGACAAATTGCTGAAATAATCGCACCAATTTGTCCACATTTTTTTCGGGGTACGCCACTGGGGAGCACTGAGCCAGTAAGGTGTGGTCTATGGCATGAGCATGGGCATGTGGTATCTCCCATAATCATCTGTGTTACAGTCCTGTCCGCTGGCCACTACGTACTGTGTTGTGTATACGTACTGTACTGTGTGTTGTGTATTTCCTGTCTGTGCGTGTTTTGTGTTTTCTGTTGGTGGGTACGTACATACGTACCCGCCTAATTTGCATATTTGTCTAGTTGCGCGTTGCGCCTTTTCTGTTAGTGTGAGTCAGTTGTTGTGCAGGCCGGACAGAATAAAGTCGGTTGTCGTTCCTGTTGTGTCTGCCTGGCTGGCTGATTAACGCAAGGTGCATACCTTGCCGGCCCGATTATAACTGGAGGTCCCACCAAAGTAAGTTATCTTTATCGATAACTGCGATTCAGTTTATTTCTGTTTATTTTTCTCGATAAACACGGTTCCTATAACCGCCTAGATTATCTTTCTCGATAATTACTGCTGTGCAATTTGCTTTTGTTATCTTTATCGATAACTACTGTTGTACGATTTTGGTTGTTATCTTTCATGATAACTTTGTGCTGTTTGATGTGTGAATAGCGTTTCGTCACCGACTTTCGCGATAACTTTTCGCTGCATAGCGTATCGCTACCGGCTGTTCAATTACGTTAGTTATCTTTTTCGATAACTTTGACTGTACTAACAGTGTGTTTTAGTTATCTTCCTCGATAACTGTCGCTGCTGCTGACCGTCTGTCTTTCGTCTGCAATCACCACTGATATTCCGCTTACGCCTTTTATCAGTATGGTAAGCGCTAAATGCGAACTATTGTCACTGTGTATGGCCAAATTAGCTGTGGTTCAGTTCGGTTTTGAATAGTTTCTTGCTCAAAATTTGTTGCACTGTCGTACCGAAGTGTGCGTTCTGGCCGTTGTTTCTGCTGTGGTGTAACAGTTTCTTTTTCGAAACTGGTTTTAACAGCTGAATAGCTGATTATATATACTTTTTGCTTTTGGTGATGACCACGGAAGCAGAAAAACAAGGCCTAGAACGTGACTTGCGGGCAATTGAGCGCCGGCAACTAGAAACTGAAAACGTGCAGCTACGACAAGCTAACTCCGAACTGTCATCACAGCTAAATAAGGCTGCATCTGCTACTAGTGTGGATAAAAGTGACAGTACTAAACTAACTCAGTTTAGTGGCGAGCTTGGTTCAGTGTCGTTCCAAAAATGGCTACGACATTTTGAAGCTAAAGCAATTAGTGCGGGTTGGACTGTAGACGATAAAGCGAGAAAGCTTGTAGGCTACCTAGAGGACCCGGCCTTAGCTACTTACGAAAGTTTGAACACCAAAACTAAGGACAACTATGCTGCCCTGATATCAGCATTGTCGAGCAAGTATCAGCTGCATAATGCTGATATGTATGCGCTTTTGCTCAGTTCGCGAAAGCAAAAGCCAAATGAAAGCATCTCCCAATTCAGTCACGAGTTGCTTGAACTGGCTAAAAGTGCGTTTAGCCCAGTTACGGATGAAGTGTTAAATACACAAGTCCGACGTTATTTTCTCCAAGGATTAGAACCTTGGCTAATGTGGGAGGTAATGCGGAAAGGCCCTTCGAAATATGACGAAGCGGTCAGGCTAGCTCAGCAGATACATAGTGAGCGGCAAGTGTATGACGAAGCCTTAAGGGCTAACGCATACGGGTCTAATATTGGTAGCATAGGTTCAACTATGCCAAAGTTTGCTTCTGACGGTTTTTCTGCTAGGCACGCCGAACCTTTTAATTCGGTTGTTGCCCAACAAACGCCAGATCAACAGAAAGTTTCGAGCTCCTCTGGGGCCGCATCTTCTAGCGTCGCGTCAGTAGAACAGCGAAACACAACGGAAGAGCTTTTGAAGCGCCTGGCTCGGCTAGAATCGGCAGTCTATCCAAGCCGTGGGCGCGTAACGACAAGTGATACAGCTATATCTGGAAAAACTGAGAACCACTTGCCCACCAGCAGGCGTCGATCTGAGTTCTGCTCCCATTGTCGAAAACCGGGGCATACAAGAAGCATGTGCTTCCTACTCAGGGATAAAAAGGGACCAACCTATAGCAAGTACAATTCTCGAACAGATTCAAACAGAGGCCCACGAAGCAATTCTCGATACCAGCGACGAGATGACGCAGATTCCAATTATGTAAATATGATTGGAACTGAAAACGATTTGCGCAAAGCTCCGCCGACGAAGGCCGACGAACAACAGGTACCTGCAGAAGACGATACCTGTCAGCCTACTCAAGGCCGAGATGACCTTGCTAGCACCAACCGCACACCTATTCAGTTGTTGAACGAGGCTACCTCAGACCCCATATTTCGGCTATTTCTCGAAGAAATTGGCGTCCAAGGGGCCGGATCACTTGCAAACAAAATTCACTGGCTGCAATTCAAGAAAAGATCGAATAGTCCGGAATTCTTTGTTGCTCGTTTCCAAATTGCAGATCAATGGCTCGAAGGCATAGGTCTGACGAGATGGGATGCCCAAAACCAACTGTATGCCTCAATTCTGAGAAGTGTTTTGAAACAAACAAGTTTCAATGAAGCTAAAAAGTGGATGAGACAGTATTTTGCTGCTGAAAACTTGCTGAGCTCAGAGCCGGATATGATCGAAACCCTGATCAACTCTGAAAGTCACTACTGTCCCACCTGAGGTTATTCAAGCATACGAACGGCTACGTCCGAAGCATACCAGAGACGAAACCTCTCCGGAACGCCAATGTGCTCAACCAACACCAGCGCTGAACAGAGCTAAATTAGCTGACGACTACGCTCGTTTGCTATACATGGAAGAAGATGAGCAAATAAAAAGAGCTTGGGAGTTGCAAAAGTTAGTTGACGTAGCGTGGAACATTAGTGGAAGCCGAAAATTTGCCCAAGCGACTCTGCTCGAGTATTCCGTTGGGGATCAAGTTCGAATAAGCCACCCTGAGAGACAAGATATCTACCTGAGTGGGTTTATAGTTTGCAAATACGCCGATTCCGACGACTGCGACATTGAAATACCATTAGCTAACAATGACGATGAAGAGGACCAAGCACAGAGCTTTCAAGATACTAACGCAATTTTCTCAAAGCTAGTTAATTGCAAATGCATTCTAATAATGCCGGACCCAGACCAATCTGGATTTGGACGACACTACAAGGCGTTGGACGACTTTGCGTCGGTGGAGCACGATATTTTTCAAACCTCACTGTGCTGTATGGTTTTGTCAACCACAAACTCAGCCGACACGGAAGCAACTGCCACGCACCAAAGTGAGCGGTCCTTCTCGACAGCTCCATTCAATCTGAATATGTCACAACAAGAAGCCATTGAGGCGGCACTTGGTAACAACTGCACTGTCATACAAGGGCCCCCGGGTACCGGTAAAACCTTTACGGCTGCCCACCTAGCTCAAGAGTTGCTGCAAAAGGAGGGAAGAACACTGGTATGCGCATCTTCAAATGCCGCTGTGGATGCCATAGCTTCAAGAATAAAATCAATCTGTGGGTCAACCGGCTTGGTTCGAGTACACTCCTTGAAGCTAGAACCTTACGCAAGCCATGAGTTATACGACATATCGTTGTGTTCTCGCGTACTTGAACTGGGGAAAGAAGCATTCCAGGTTCAGTACGAGAAGTTTTTGACTAACAAACTGTCGCACAAACAACTCAGCATGTTCTGGCAAGAATTTAGGCGTCTGTCTACACAGGTTCTCACGGAAGCCAGAATAATATGCTGCACTTGCAACACCGCTGGCAGCAAATTGAATTCGTCCTTGCAATATACAAATCTGATCTTGGATGAAGCAGCGCAGACTATGGTTCCGGAAAGCCTAATTCCCCTAATGGCCTGCCTTCCCACTAAATTGGTATTAATAGGGGACCAGAAACAACTAAGGCCGACTGTGCTCAGCAAACAGGCCCGCAAGGAAGGTCTCGGAAGATCCATCATGGAAACTGCCATTGGAAATGGGTTCAGGCCGTATTTGCTAAATGAGCAATACCGTATGCCTCCCATTATATCCGGATACAGTAACGCCCAGTTTTACTATGGCAAACTGAAGGACGTAGCGTCCCATCCATTCTTCCACGAGCTGCCAACTAAAACAGAACTGATGCTTTGGGATGTTTGCTCACAAAGCCGAAAAGAATCGCAAGGAACAAGCCACTTCAACCATAAAGAGGCGGATGCAGTTATAGAAGCGGTTCGGGCACTAATCAAAACTGCACACGTCCACATGTCCCAAATAGGCATCATCACACCGTATGCCGCTCAAGAACGCCTCATACGTAACAAATTAAAACGCTGTGGGTACACAGGCGTGTTGGCAAGCACCGTCGACCGGTTTCAAGGTGGAGAATGCGATTTTGTGATTGTTAGCTTTGTTCGCGCGGACGGAGATAAAGCATCCTTTCTCCAAGACAAACGGCGTTTGAATGTGGCGCTTACTCGCGCTCGACGAGCAATGATCCTTATTGCCGACGTGAAGAAAATTTGCACAGCTGCTGGAATTTTTCACAGTCTAAAGAACTATTGCTGGAACCGAAGATGTATTATTAGCGGCAACCCATGGAAGTGGTGGAAACCACAACTTGGTTCAGTTACCACGGGTTTAGCCACAGAAACGGCCGGGCCAGCACAAGTGATGTCAGCTACCGAATCGGACAGGATTGTCATAGATGCTCAGATCAATGGTGTTTCTGTCAAAGCTTTATTGGACACAGGAGCGCAAGTGTGTTTGATTAAGAAGTCCATATATGAACAAACATCATGCCAATTAGAACCAGCAGGTACAGAAGCTACTGCTGTAAATGGAGAAAAATTAAACCTGTTTGGCGGCATCACTGGTTTAATACAAATTGGACGCTTTCAAATCACTCACAAGCTGTTGGTTGTCCCGAACAATTACTCCTACGATATGATTATTGGTCAAGACCTACTGCATAAGTTAGGAGTTACTGATGCTATTCAAAGCCACCTAAGCTCAAAAACGGAAGATAGTCCACCGTCCGACAAACAAGACCGCTTAGTAGTGGTAAATTTAATTGATTCAGTTACTATCCCTCCGAGAAGCCAAAAGCTATTGTACTGTCAAGTGGCTAACAAGGACCTGGATGACAGCCAAACATATTTGTTCGAAGGCGCGACTAATTTCCATCAAAAGAAAAGACCATTAGCGGCGCGAGCAGTAGTCAATATAATAGACGGAAAGATCCCAGTTGAAGTATTGAATGCAACAAGAAGCCCGATGAAGCTGTATCTAGCAACAAAGATTGGGTTCATTGAGCCTGTGCCGGACGTGCTTACAGAAACCGGGCAAGCAGAATGTCTTGGAATAGAGTCAGCATCATCCACCGAACCGAAGCAACCAGACGACTTTCGAGAGTATTTGAGGAAAGAAGCGCGCATTGGTGATGCAAATTTGACTGCAGATCAGGTCAATTCACTGCTGGATGTACTGGCAGCTAAGCCGTGGATATTTGCTCAGTCAAATAGCGACTTGGGGAAGGCCAAAACGGTTCGCCATAAAATCGATACGGGTGCACACCCGAGTATAAAACAAAGTCTCCGTCGAGTCCCTCATAAGCATAAACAAGCTATCTCCGATGAAGTTCATAACATGCTAAAAGACGGAGTTATCGAACTGTCAGAGTCACCTTGGGCCTCGCCTGTTGTTTTGGTCAAGAAGAAGGACAATACATGGCGTTTTTGCGTTGACTTTCGCAAGTTGAACGCTATTACCGTTCGCGATGATTTTCCACTGCCCAGGATAGACGACATCCTCGATTCACTACACGGCATGCAATACTTTTCATCTCTTGATCTGAAAAGTGGCTACTGGCAAGTGGAACTCGAACCGGAAGACAAACCTAAAACGGCGTTCCTCACGCACGAAGGGCTGTATCAGTTTCGAGTAATGCCATTTGGATTGACTAATGCTCCAGCTACGTTCCAACGTTTGATGGCCTGTGTCCTTTCGGGTTTACAATGGAAAAGTTGCCTGGTATATCTCGATGACATTCTAATTATGTCGCGATCATTTGACCAGCATCTCTGCGATCTAGAACAGGTATTGGACCGGCTTGGTGAGCATAATCTGAAATTAAAACTGGCCAAGTGCGAGTTTCTGAAAACAGAAATTTTGTACCTGGGCCACATAATATCGCGGGAAGGAATACGACCTAATCCCGCAAAAGTATCCGACGTGGCGAACGCCTGTGCCCCCAAAAATGTGGAAGAAGTTCGAAGATTTTTGGGAATGTGCGGATATTATCGCAAATTTATCCACAACTACTCCATTCGAGCGGCACCACTGAATGCACTTTTAGTAAAATCGGCCCGCTTCAGATGGACCGACGAATGCGAATTGGCGTTTCAAGATCTGAAAAGCTGTCTTTGCACGGCACCCGTGCTTGCATATCCCAACTTCGATG
>JASANF010009702.1:0-28088 GCA_030248245.1 Trissonchulus sp. WLG1_4
CATAATAACCGCTTGATAACTCCTTCCTACACTACCTATGCAACAATTAGCTCGAAATTTGAGTTACTTTTCCTTATTGGATTTGTTATGTGTATTTTATACAGCATATAACCACAGCATAGCGTCAGACATGGCATTCCGAAGTTTCAGTGAGGGCTTATTATGTGCATTTATTGATTTGTGCAGTTTTATATGAACACACACACATCTCCTACACGTTAATATTATATGCTTTCCCTTTGAACAAAATACTTAACTACGTGTTTCTGCTGTTTAGCTGTTCTATGTACTTTTTTGCTTGTTATATAGAGGTTATAATATTTAGCTTAGGTCAGCAGCTAGCACCTGTAACATGCCAGTAACGGTGTAGGTAAAACGTGATACAATGTAAAACAATCCAGTATTTTCATGAAGGCTGTTCATACAACCAACTTTTTTCGTGTATGTGGATCTATTTTTTCTCGGATGAATTGAGCCTTAATGGGTGGATTTCACCACGGTGGTTTTTAAAAACCACCGTGGTGAAATCCACCCAGTATGTTCTATTGGGTTACCATTCTACTAATTTAGAGTACATGACGTTTCACTTAAAAAATGAAACACTGCTAGCATCAGTAAATTCAGACACTGTTAATGCTATAACTGCCTTCTGAAGCAAAGCCAGGTGCGCGCCTCAAAAATCGCCGCCGACTCACATAACTGAAGAGGGTTCATTGTTTCATACTTCATCCTTGTTCTTAAGGTCATAAGGACACATTTCAAGTGAATGTTGTGGAAAATCGACAAATCGTATTCCCCTTTCGAATATGAACAGTTAAATGACCCCAACTTAGTTCATGCAAAAAAGTGCTACAGCTAGTGTTTGTGACCGGCCGGAATGGCGGCCGGCCGCCGGCCGGCCTGATGGTCGCCGGCCGGCTCCGGCCGGCCGGCCGGCCAGTTAAAAACACCGGCCAGCCAGCTAGATTCAACCGACTGACAAAATTAGGCCGGCATAACAATCCGGCAGGCTAAGTTTATGCCGAAATGACACTCTGGACTGGTTGTATTCAAAAATTCGGCCGTTCTGGCCGGCCGGCCGAAGTTCTTCGCCGGCCCGGCCGCCGGCCGGCCGGCCGGCGGCTTTCGCGGCCGGTCACAAACACTAGCTACAGCCGGTAGGCCTGTTTATGTTGGTTCGTAATCTGTTAGGGACAAAACGATAAGGACACGGACAAGGACAAGTATGAACCTGGCTTTACCAATCAGCGTGCAGCACATTTGCAAACCGAACGCTTAGGCGAACAAGCTGAGAGTTAAACTGTTAGCTTACTGTCAATTTACCACTAAACGCTATGGAAGTACTTTCGACAACAGTCAAGAGTTTTAGTAAATTCACGAAAATCTTTCAAAATATTTTGAAAAACGAAATAACGTTATTTCTCAAACGTTTCTCAATTAATTTTATTTATGTCAGCGACTATTTATCTTAGTTTTTTTATCATGCATTAGCGCTGTCGTATAAACTATTCTGTGGTACGACAGATAAAAGTGAAGCATTACTGGTTTTGAACATTCTTTTTATTACAAATATGAATCAAAATATATTTTACTGTAATTTTCTGGTGACAAATGGTTAAGTAAAGTACTGTTATTGCAATTATTTTTCTTTTTTTTAGATGGGCTGTCATTTGACAAAACCACAAGATGGCCCAAGTCGTTATGCCGCAGTGCTTTATGCCGATAGCTATTTTGATGTTCTACCTGACGAGGTTATCATCAAGATTTTCAAATACTTGCCTTTGAAAAAACGCTTTGCAATTGAACGGGTATGCCAGCGTTGGAGGTTGATCTTGAGTAATTTATGGAAACGGTTCTGTGAGTTCGACGACTACGATTTGGATAGAGTTGCCATTGAATGGCGGATGCGCGGTCATAATGGCGTGTTTTGCGTCAATGCCAGTTGCAGCTGTACGTATCAAGACCCCACAAGACGCTGGGAGTATATTCACGATGCTTTAACGACACTCTGCGCGAAAACCGGCGATCACATTTACAAAGTAAAAATCGCATGTTATCGCCAGGTTAGGCTGAAAACTTTGGAACTGGTTACAAAATCTTGCGTCAACCTGACCCGACTTGAACTCAGCAACGTTGAGCTCATGACCGTATCTGAACCGCTCAGTGTACAGTTCACAAAAGACCTGCAAGGTCTCAAAAGTTTGTCGATAGAATTCGTGAAAATGGTTGTGCGATCAAATCACGGCAGTTTGCAGCGAGAAGACAATAGCAAGTCAGTGGCCATTCCGATTCGAACCGCCGGTACTCTAATCACTCTCTGTTTTCGCATGTTCACGTGGTCTTACGTTGGTCCGGATACATTCCCAAAGATTTGCCGACAGCACCGAAATTTGGACAAACTCTTTATCGAGGCTCCGCTCAGTCGTTACGTTAACGATCCGATGTTTTTGAACTCGTTCAGATATTTAGCTGATCTCAGTGTGATGATTGTTAATCTGGCTTCGGTCGGCTGCCGTTGGTTGGTTAGCGAACGGCTTTTACAGGTGATGAAAGCATCTTGCGTTAATTTGAAGATTCTGTGGTTTATTCGAGCCACAATACCCGAAGCAGCAATAAACGAATTGACAAAAAAAGACTTTCCACCGCTCGAAATTCTAGGATTTCTGGACTGCGAAATTTCACAAGATAGTTATCGGCTTTTGTTCACGAAAAAACAAAAAGTTACCATTTTTACTGACAGCGATGTTGATCCACAAAGCTGTCAACCGGAAATACTCAAAGTGATTCCTGGGGATATAACGCAGTGCAAGAAGTGCCTAGCAGAATGAAAATCATTGTTGGATCGAGCTGACAAATTTAAGAATACCTACATTCCAAGAATACATAACCTATCCAATGCTTATTCTGTTAGACTGTTACCCAGAGTACATAATAGTCTCACTCTATTTAGAAGAGTCTAATAGTCTAAATTTATTTAGTCTATTTAGTCTCTTTTAAATAGAGTAAGACACTATTATGTAGTGTTTGTGACCGGCCGCGAAAGCCGCCGGCCGGCGGCCGGGCCGGCGAAGAACTTCGGCCGGCCGGCCGGCCCGTGAAAGCCAGCCGGCCGGCCGGAACGGCCGAATTTTTGGATAAAACCAGTCCAGAGTGTCATTTCGGCATAAACTTAGCCTGCCGGATTGTTATGCCGGCCTAATTTTGTCAGTCGGTTGAATCTGGCTGGCTGGCCGGCTGATTTTAGCCGGCCGGCCGGCCGGCTTTTCCCGGCCGGCCGAAAATTCCGGCCGGTCACAAAAACTACTGTTATGTACTCGTGCTGTTACTGACCTTGTTTCGTTCGTCGTTAGGGTCGATTGATACCTACTGA
Source organism: Trissonchulus sp. WLG1_4 (assembly GCA_030248245.1). Lineage (NCBI taxonomy): Eukaryota > Metazoa > Nematoda > Enoplea > Enoplida > Ironidae > Trissonchulus > Trissonchulus sp. WLG1_4. The sequence goes on from JASANF010009702.1 coordinate 3,371, forward strand.
CCAGGGGTGGACGCGGGTCGTGGGTACCCGCGGGTTGGGTTGGGTTGGGTCGGAAAATTTTAGCCGTGGGTCGACCCGCGGGTACCCACTTCAGGCTGCGCGGGTCGAAAAAATTTTTCCTGACCCGCGGAAACTGGAACTTGAAGAAATTGTCGACAAGGGTCCCCCCTTGGTTTTTATAGCCCGGCCAAAAAAATTTCGGATACGTCTCCAATTGACAAAATTTGGTCTAAAATTTTCAAAAATTCTAAAAATTTTTTTCTGGAGGCTGCCGCCCCCAGACCCCTGCAAACTCTGTGGCTTACTATTCCTTGTTATTAGCTTTCATGAAAGCCTATGTAGGTATGCTTGTCTACTAGAGTACATTATGCTGTATTTACTTGTGTAATATACTGTCTGATTATGAAGTTCCCACCTTTTGTTTTTATTTTACCTGTCGGAAAATTTTTTGAGTACGTCTCCAGTTGACCAAATTTGTCTGAAAATTCAAAAAACCTTCATTTTTGTTGACGGCTGCCGCCCCTAGACCCCCGCAACAGTTAGTTTAATTAATTTAAATGACCAAATTTACATTTTGTTATGTAAGCCACTTCGCCAATAAGTGTAAAAATAATTGGATTCTGGGGGCTGTGGCGCTCAGACCCCGCAATAGTGAGTTTGAACAAGTGAGCAAAAAAGTGGACAAGGTGCGACCCCCCTTTTCAAAATCCTGGCTACACGCTTGTGTATAATGTACGTTATGGTTATATAGTGGTGGGTCAAAGTGAGTCCGGGTCGGGTTTTACGGCGCGGGTTGGGTCGCGGGTTACCCACGAGTCTAGAGCCGTGGGTTGGGTTGGGTCGAAAATTTCGACCCGCATCCACCCCTGCTACTGACAGACGTAATGTCTATTCCACCAGCAATATACTATGATAAATACGTGAACAATTGGGGTGGATGTCACAAAGGTGGTTTTACTAAACCATGATTTACGTACGTAACATATGATTTGCACATAATTTCATTATCACGAAATATAGCCTATACTTAATCTATTAATTTAGTAAATCTTCTGAAACTGTGGTCTTAGCTCAGCATAAATGTCAGCAGGCTTGCTGTGCTGCAAGTTTGAAATTTCAGCTGAGCTAAAACCAAGGTTTAAGAAAATCCACTAAATTCGTAAATTCGTAACGGATCAGGCAATATTTTGGAATGAAATGGTATGTGCAAATCATGCAAAACCATGTTTAATTAAAACAGCCTTTCTCAAATCCACCCCAAGTGTTTGTAGTGACGTATTCGGACTTTTCCGGCTCAACAGTGATGCGGCTGTAAGTATGAATCGACGCCTCCTAAATTCACATTCAATACAACCAGCAAATTGCTGAAGCTATGATCAAATTGCGTTGATTGCTTTTGCATGCAATCCGCAATCCGAGAACAGTGCTGCATATCGACGTCTATACTCAAAGTTGCACTCATATACTCCATACACCTTGCGTTTTTAATTTACGTATCTTAATTTCTACAGTTTGGGACAATTTTAAGTATATAGTACAAATGTATTTTGCTGAATTTTCCTTCATTAAATGGTAAAAGTTGCAGTAAATGATTTCAAATGTATCTAATTGATTTTGAATTGACTTCCGTTCAGCCTGGCCCGTTACTAAGGGCCTATTCCTTTATCGGATTAAAAGGTTAATTTTAATCGGACTAAACGGTTTAAAAATTATGCTGATAAGTGCCATTCCGAGACCTCCGTATTAAACGGACTTAAATTTTAGCGTGCTGCTTTTTAGTCTGACTATCAAACAGACAGCTACAAGCCTGCATGCTAAATCCGTTTAATCCAGACTCGTGGTAGTTTTGGAAATTGGTCAGACTTGAATTCAGCCGCTTGACCTATTTTAACTAGTTTAGTCCTATATTTCATTCCTCCTTCAAACAGGTAGACTTATTTGGTCGGCAACCGAAGTTGTAAACCTGGGTTGTTTTAAGGTGGCGCTCAGGGGAACCGACTTTGGCGTTTGATTTTTTTCAGCGACATTTTTGACCATAATGTCTCGAAAGAAAGTTGTTCAGAATGAACAGAGCTTTCATTTCATGTGCATATTGTGATAAAAAAAATTTTAAAAATTTTTTGACAAATTTGTAGCCGTAGCATAAAAATTTTTGTTTCATTATAAAATGATTACTCATATCATTGAAATATGTGGTTTCTTAGCTTTAAATTGATGTATTAAGGTGGCGCTCAGGGGAACCGACTTTGGCGTTTAATTGTTTTCAGCGATATTTTTAACCATAATATCTTGAAGAGAAGTTGTTCAGAATAAAAAGAGCTTTCATTTGATGTGCATATTACGCTAAAAAAATTTTTCAAATTTTTTTGACCATTTTTGTACTTCTAGCGAAAATTTAGTTATCGCAATATAAATTAATTACATATTTCACTAAAATGTGCGTTTTCTTAGCTTTAAATTGATGTATTGAACATGCAAATTTGTTGAAGCTTTTCTGAGCTATTTAGCCGCGAAAATAGCAATCCAAAAATGAATCACCTAAAAAGCTGATAAATCTTCCAAAATGTCAAATTTTTGATTTATTTTCTTAAAAAATTGATAATGGCTTTTGGTAACTTTTTTAACGGAATTATGCATTACTAGGAAAAGTCTAATTTTTGAAAAAGTGAAACGTGTGGGCAAACCTCACATTTTTGCGTAGCGAAGTCGACTACTTTTTTTTGATCTAGCTCCCTGCTGCCGATTGAAATCGAGTTGAAATTTTGCACAATGAAAGAAAGAATATAAATGCAGACGTCGAATTTTTTCGATTTTTAATTTTTGGCTCTCAGCACTTTTTGTAGCCGCTCAAACACAGCTGATTTTTGAAAAATCGATTTTTTGAAAAATCAATAATCGAAATTGAAAATCGGAGACTTTTGACGTCTAGATTTTTGAAAGATCTTTCGATCGACACCAAGATCATCAAAATCGGGTGAGATTTCGCCGAGCTAGGTCGAAAACAAAATTAGTGTGAATAGGAAATTTGACATGGTCATAAAATTTGACATAATTGCATTAAAGTGCTGAAGAGTACTGGAAATAGGTTTTTTTGAGCCCACTTTGACATACAATTAAAGTGGTATTGCTACTCATTGCATGAGGTTAGTTCCAAACATGACTTTTTTTGCTGAGCGCTACCTTAAACATACGAATACGTTAAAGCTTTGCTGAGATATTCAGCAATGAAAATAGCAAATCAAAAATGAAAAAATAAAAAGCTGATAAATCTTCGAAAATGTCAAATATTTGATTTAATTTCTTAAAAAATTGAATATGGCTTTTTGTAACTTTTTCAACGGAAATATGCAGTCCTAGAAAAGGTCTAATTTTTGAAAAAGTGAAACGTGTGGGCAAACCTCCCATTTTTGCGTAGCGAAATCGACTACTTTTTTTGGACCTGGGTCCCAGCTGCCGATTGCCATCGAGTTAAAAACTTGCACAATGAAAGAAAGAATATAAATGCAGACGTGAAAGTTTTTCTATTTTCAAATTTTGGCTCGCAGCACTTTTTGTAGTCGCTCAAACACAACTGATTTTTGAAAAATCGATTTTTTGCAAAATCAAAAATAGAAATGAAAAATCGAAGATCAATCACGTCTAGATTTTTGAAAGATCTTTCTATTGATACCAAAATCGTCAAAATTGGTTGAAGTTTCGCTGAGCTAGGTTAAAAACAAAATTAGTGTGAATAGGAAATTCGACATGGTCATAAAACTTGACACATTCACATTAAAGTGCTAAACTGTATTGTAAACAGGGTTTTTTTTTTCAAAAAATTTTGTGTGCATAATTGTGCAAAATTTTAATTTTAGTGTGCAAAATTTAATTTTTCTGTGCAAACTGTAAATGTGTTCTCTTCGCCTACATAGAAGCAAATATACGCGTTTTTATACCTCTAGAGGTACGTATCAGTGGCGTATATACCCAGGAAAAATTGTCCGGGGAAGGAATGACTTTTCAATTCTTTGTAATGGGTGAAAAGGCACTTTAGCAATTTTAACACGCATAAAACGCCTTACAAACGCAAGATTACTAAACCAAAAAGGTGTAGGGGTCTGAGGGCTGCTAGTTCCCAGAAAAAATTGGCTGTTTTTCCTAATTTTTAGGCCCAATTTGGTCAACAGGAGACGTATCAGAAATTTTTTCCGATAGAAACATTGATACAAAAGATAGTAACGTCACATCAGACAGTGTATATAACACAAGTAAATTTAGCATAATATACTCGTGTAGACATGTAAATGCAGCATGATGTACTCGGGTATATATACATCAATAGGCTTTGATGAAAGATATGTAATAACAAGGCTTAGTACGCCACCGAGTCGCAGGGGTCTGGGGGCGGCAGCCCCCAGAAAAAAATTGGGGAAAATTTGAATTTTTATGCCAAATTTGGTCAATTAAAGACGTATCAGAAAATTTTTCCGGCCTGACCATATAAATCAACGGTGGGACCCTTGCGGAAAAAATCACGGGGGCGGGGGATTCCCACCATCCGTCCACCCTGGGTACGCCCTTGCTCGTTGCTGCTAGTTTATGTTGGTGTGCTGAAATTCTACATATTGGAAATTACTGGCATTAGCACAATGGCTGTCAAATGCAGATCCAAGAAATTTTTTGAGCGAGGGGAAGCCGACCTACATTCCTTGACTTAATCTAGCAAAAATGTGTATGCCATATATATATATATATATATATATATATATATATATATATATATATATATATATATATATATATATATATATATATATATATATATATATATATATATATATATAATAGGCGGAGGTCTGGGGGCGTCAGCCCCCAGAAGCCACAGCTTTCGTGGAATTTTGAAATAAAATTTGCATTATAAAAGCAACTTTAAGCAACACTTTGTTGACGAATCTTGGTGATTGCGGGGCGTAGGGGCAGCAGTCCCAAGAGCTTTTGTAGAATTTTGAAATAAATTTTGCATTGAAAAACTTAGTATTTCATCAACACTTGTTTAGGACCCTGGGTCATTGCTGAGATCTGGGACAGCAGTCCCCTGAAAATGCAAAAATTTTTTATTTCTCGGGCAAAATTTGGTTAATTAAAGACGAAACAGAAATTTTTTAGCCGGCCATAAAATTCAAAGGGGGTAAAATGTGTAAAATTTTTGTGTTAAAAATTGTGTGTAAAATTTTACAAATAAAAAATTTCTGGGGCAAAAATTTTCAACATCCTTCCTTGGTATATATAATATATATATATATATGCCCTTGTTACGTTTTAATATATACATAAAATCATATCAGTGGCAGATCTAGAAATTTTTCAGGTTGGGTGGAGCAATTCTCCCGACTTGTGAGACAATTTAGTTTAGAAACGTAGATGCCGTAGTTTGTGGAGGTCTGGGAAGCTAGAGACCTATGGTTGTTGACAACGTGTAACACGATTTTTAGAAAAATAAACCTCTAGCAATTTGAACAGCAATTACGCAAATCATGCGCCATTTGCCAAAACGCAGTATAAAAACCTGCCGCCGTTGTTGATGCCGCCAGTGATGTCAGTAGATGCAGGGGTCTGGGGGCGGCAGCCCCCAGAATTTTTTTTCGATCTTGCATTAACACAGTGCATTTTCAGCATATCCCAGACCCATCGGACAGTGTGCATTATTGTGCAAAATTTTAATTTTTGTGTGCAAAATTTTAAAAAAGTGTGCATTTGCACAGGGTTTTGCACAAAAAAAAAACCCTGATTGTAAATAAGTTGTTTTGATGTCTGTTTGATGTACAATTAAACTGGTATTGCTATTTATTGCATGAGCTGAGTGCCGAACATGAGTTTTGTTGCTGAGCGCTACCTTAAGGGGGGGGGGTACCTGTAAAAGTGAAAATTTTAGGTTCTCCGATTCGCTTCAAATTTGCACACAATGTAGCCCCAGGGAAAGCGCATCGCAGATGTAACAAACTGGAACCAATGCTTTTGCCTATTTTTTACTAGGGGCTCCCAAAAATTCAATTTTACGTGTAAATCATAGGCGCAAAAAAAAGTTTTTTGTGCTCACAAAGCGTTCCTTTACTCGAAATTTTTGTTAATACTGACGAAGCTGATTTTTACATGATTCGATAGCCTAATGTCATATCTCAACCTCTATGATCCATTTTTTTTAATTTTTGCCCATGGCCTGAGCAGTGACGCCAAATGTAAAATCACTCAAATTTGGCGGGCCCAAAAAACGGCCATTTTTTTATATTTCGCCCTCGATTTTAGAATTGAAAATAGATATCGAAAATCCGGATCATACGATTTTGCGCATACATGTGGGCTACCACTATGCCAAGTTTAAGCCTGATTGGCTTGATGTGGTTTGTGTCAGAACTGGCCAATTAAGGGCTACTTTTACGCTTTTTGGCGTACTTTTGCCTATGTAAATACACTGACAAACGCACTGAACCAAAAGTGCACCTTCAAGCTTAGTTGTTCTTATCTGAGGTTCGGGTGCCTTGGGGGAGTAACATATGTGAAAATAAGCAAAATTGGAGAACTTTGATTTTTGACCTGGGTAGCCCCCCCCCCCCTTAAGGTAGCACTTGTAGACGTGCAATTCAGGGGAAATATTGTTTTACAAAACATCAGAATTTAAACCATTATACCGTACAGTCACTGTACAAATAATATTCAACTTGACTGAAAAACAATTATCACTGAGTATGTCAAATCTTAAACCTAACCTCTTCAACCCTAACCCTCGATTTACACAGCCTTACTTTATACTTCGGTAAAAAATTTGGATTATAGAGAAAGTATTTTATACTTGTTAAGTAAAAGTGAAATTCCTGCGCTAGTATTACATTCTGCTTCTTACTTTTACTTGAGCATTCTAGCCAATCGGAATACTCTAACAGAACCTTCAACAACCGGGCTTCGTTCTGATTGGTTAGATTTGCTTAATGACACACTTTCTGCGCCAATGCCAGCCAATCGAAAGCGACTGGAAGAGGGAATCGAAACAATAAGAAAATTACAGATGTGGGATTAGTTTCACTTAACAAAAAATAACCCGTGTACAAAGGTACAAAGTAAAAAGTATCTCTTATCTCTATGTGAACCGGGCCTAATCCTAAAGCTACAGTACCTAATAATTACCCAATGTCGTGTCCGTGTCAACCAATCATTCTTTAATCAAAACAAAAACAATAAACAATACCACAAAATGACATAACTATTAATGAACCAGCGCGCGTATAAACTTTCAGTTCTTAAACAATAAAGTTTTCACAATTTTAAACTTTAAAATTACAGTCTTCTACCGCGTCGGCCGCCCTTCCGTTTGGTTGAATCCGAGGGAATTGGTGTGACATCTTCGATTCGGCCGATTTTCATCCCTGCTCTAGCCAGCGCTCGCAATGCTGCTTGGGCTCCGGGTCCAGGGGTCTTGGTTCGGGTGCCCCCAGTCGCTCGCAATTTAACGTGCAGGGCCGTGATGCCCAGCTAAAACACAAACAAGTCGCTCTTTCAGATCTGAAATCTCTTCAGAAAATTTGCAGTTGACAAGTAGAATTTTGTCTAAAAATGAGTAGGTTAGTTTTTAGTTTTGTGATTTACATTGGAACAGAGATATATATATTATATATTTACTTAAAAACACATTATTTACAAAACTTATGAAATATATATATACATTATTTTTTAAATTTTAAAAATTGAAATTTAAAACACAAACTTAAACACTTTATTTTTAACATTACGAGCCGCGAATTCACTAAAAATGCCAATTTTGCTATGATAAAAAAGTTAAAAAGAAATATTATACGGTAAACAGTGTTTTAAGCAAATAAACAGTGCACAATGCATCCGTATACACACTACACAGGCATGCACTTTAATAAAACACACAATCAAGGAACACTGAGCCACAGGGTTGCAGGGGTCTGGGGGCAGTAGCCCAAAAAAGCTTGGGGAAAACTTTTATTTCAGGGGGGATTCCTCCATTCTCTCTACCCCCCTGGCAACGCCCCTAGTATTTGTACACCTATCATATAAAAATTTGGGTACCCCTCCAACCCTTGGAGAAACCCCCCCCCCCTGCGTCAACTCATTTTTGACCCCCCCTCCAAAAAATGATGCAATTTTTAACTTTATGGACCAAAAAACACCGATTTTGACAATTTGTGGCGATAATTTCGGTAAAAATTGAATAAATTTCACAAAAAAATGTATATTTTTTCAATTTTTGGCCGAAATTTTACTTCTGCCAGGACCCTCCCCCATGGGGGGACCCCCCTCCCTCCCCATGGACCAATTTTTTTTGTGGGGGCTTCCCCCCCCAACTATATACATGTATGACCTATAGATAAGTATTATGATACATAAATAAGTCTTACAGTTTTGCATTTTTCGGCGACATCCTGGGCGGCCAGCATGGCAGCGTAGGGACTGGCCTCGTCCCGGTCCGCCTTTACTTTCATACCACCCGTCACGCGCACTATCGTCTCACGGCCTGAAACAGTAATGCATATACTAGTTTGAGATTAAACTTAAACACCGTGGACAAGTGACTCTATATTACTAAGCGTTTATAAACTGACGAATTTTTGACATATTTCATTTCTTTATTCAACAACAATCATTATTTTTACGTCGAAAAAAATTCTAGACTGACTTCGATCTTTATTATGTAGCTTTGCCCAGATCATTTTTAAGTCGGCAAAATCCTACACTAACTTCAATCGACATTCTGAAGCTTTAACCAGTGATTTGAATCCTGGGTTTACGAAAAACCGTTCTCAAAAATGCAAGAATTAATCCACACTATGTGAGTGTTTGTGCTGCATGAATGTGAGATGCGGAATATGATTCATTGTCTTATAGCTATATGCCTTAAAAAACCACCTAAATGCAGGAATCATGTGGCGTAAAGTTTGACAGCTGAAATCCAACAATGTGAGTTTTGAAGAAGCTGTATAGTGGTGCGGGAAAAAAACCCTATTTTCAACTTTTCGGGTTGTCCTGTGCTCCACATAAATCGGATCCATTAATGCTCGCGGCTGTTATAACGGCCATCTTTCGCCTAACTGTTGCACTAATAAAATGGATTCGAACTACTCACGTTTCTGAGTAACAAGCCTCGAAACCTCCGGGAAAAAACCTTATGCGGGAAAAAAACCCTAATGCGGGGAAAAAACCCCTATCACTTGTTTCGGTTGTTCTATTAGCAGTGAGTATAAACACAATTTCATCGTGTTCTACAACTCTTAGGCTGCAGCATGGACTAAAAAACCGTTTCTCCGACACCCATGTGACTCACAATGATTCTTCAAAAATCGATCCTTTTTGGCAGAAATGACTTCGGCACAAATATGCATTTTTTCCGTATTTTAAAGCATGAAAAACAAATTTTTGCGCTTATTACGTTCGAAACGGTGTACACACACCTCCCGCGTATTGGATTTGAGTCGTACGCAACACCTAAAGCCTAACTATTCCAAAAAATGCCAAATTTCGGTGAAACATCACCAAAACAGGTTTCGTAAGGAGTGTCGGGGTATGGGCCAAAACAACAAAAACGACGGTTTTCGGCCAAATAAACGGTTTCAATGAAGTCTACGCATGTTTTTAACCCAGATGAATCAACTTTTGTAGCAACAATGGGTGAGTTTCGCAAAAAAATTGTCACCAAACAAAATAGGGTTTTTTCCCCGCACAAACTTTGAACGGTCACAGGTCAACCACAACGTTTTTCACTGTTTTTGAGCTTTAGAAGTATATAGGAAAGGTAACTCTCTTGAAAAATGCAAACGGCGTTGGCCAAAAGTGTTTTTTTGAAAAATTATGACAAGTCAAAAATTTGGAAAGTTGTGTCACTTTGAAATTTTTCAACATGCAAAATTTTTATATATATATTATAAAAAATGGTATATACAGGCCTCAGAACTGCACAAAAATTGGTGTGGTAAGTCAGTTTTGGATGCGCTTCCCACCTACATATTCAAAAAGGGCCTATGTCTAATGGTTCGGTCAGGAGGGTTTCTTCTCCGCAAAACGCGTAGGGTTTTTTCCGCACCACTATATGCGTATATAATTCCTGAAAATGATTGTTTTGGCCACTTTTTCTGTTAAACATGGTCAAAACCGTGATCTAAGCGAATTATATATATAAAACATGTCTAACCTGACAAATCAGTAACGTGGACGAAGGTGTCATTGAAGGACGCAAAAATGTGGGCCACACCAAAAACGTTCACGCCTTCGGCCACCTGCGGCCCCAGCGTCACCTGGGCTTGCTCTTCCTTCTGCTTTCCCTTTCGCGGTGCCATCGCTTAATTTTGCTATCAAATTTATATAGCCGCGGCCTGAATCTAAATAAACATTTATATTACACATTATGTACTTTTTGGGTTTGCATATAATCTTAGTACAGTAAGTATATAGCAGGCGTGGAAAAAGCCCTCCCAGGTACCCACAGCAGTGTTTTTTGTGCAAAACACTGTTGCAAATGCACACTTTTTTAAAATTTTGCACACAAAAATTAAAAGTTTGCAATTTGCACAATAATGCACAGTGCCCGATGGGCCTGGGATATGCTCAAAATGACTGTTTTAATGCAAAATCGAAAAAATTCTCGGGGCTGCCGCACCCCAGTCCCCGGCGTCAACTGGCATCACTGGCAGCATCAACGGCGGCAGGTCTTTATACTGCTGTTTGGCAAATGGCGCATGATTTGCGTAATACTAATATTGCCGTTCAACTTGGTTTCTTGATTTCTTCTATATTGTATATTTTTCTAAAAATCGCGTTACACGTTGTCAAAACCCTTAAGTCTCTAGCTACCCAGACCCCCACAAACAAACGGCATCGGTCAAGGTTCGGCTGGAGGGGGGGAATTATTTTTGGCCATAAATCGCTTCCTACCCCGTAATTTAATAAAAATATAAAACCCCCATCGTCAGTCGCTGTACTCATGCATTAAAAGTGATATTTTGCAAGAGTTAACCGTAGCCCCAATGCCCAATCTGACAAAAAATTTCGACAATTTTCGACAAAATTTGAACTTTATGAAAAGTTAAAAATGTTTTCTGCTTCAAATATTTCAAAAATGAGCTCAGCGCATGCCAAAACCAGTAAATACGTGTTTTTATGCTGAATAAATTCACGTTTGAATCCCCCCCCCGACGAACCTGCACCGCGTATATTACACAACACGGTCGGGTTAGACTGAAGCGGGGGGGGGAAATAATTTTCGATTCTAATTCGATTCCTACCCCATCTTTTAATAAAAATATGAAACCCCCATCGTCTGCCATGCCCCCAATCTTATCTCTAGCCCCCAAAATAGCTGTCGCCCCTTTTAATAAAAATCTGAAGTGAAGTTATTGGTGTTAAAACCCTTAGGGGTGGAATAAGTCGGAAAAACGGCATTTTTTCGACTGATGATCCGGAGTCCCCCTATATCCCCCAAACCTAGAGGGGGGTCAAAATTGAACGTTCTTTCGAATAGGCTAAGTTAGAAGTTTGTAGGATGTAAGCTTTAGCTGAAAATCAAACTTTGTCCAAAAATTAAACTTTACATGAAATTTTTTGCGCAAAATTGGATTTAGGCAAAAATACTGAATCAAATGAAAACCCGCTGCCACCATTAAAAGAGCAACTTTTAAGCTACTAAATGCTGAAAAAATTTTGTAAATCGGTTCAGGCTTTGAAAAGTTACAAAATTTTTTCTGAAGCTACCAGGACCAGGCTGATTCAAGCGTTACAGCACAAGTATATAAGGTTCAGTACAAATTCCGGGCTATAGCTGCGAAATTTTTTAAAATATCAAGCTAGTTGGACTTTTTTAATGCGGTAAAGTTATTCCTGATGTTTCTTAGTAGGTTTTTTCTTAAATTTAGGCCTTAGGCTTAGGCTTAGTGCTTAGGCTGAGGCTTAGTGCTTAAGGCCGATTCACACGCTGCGATTTTACTGCGATTTTGCCGCAGCGTTTTTGCCGCTGCGGCAAAACGCAGCTTGCCGCATGCAAAACGCAATGTCTGAACAGACGCAGCGTTTTTAGTGCGGAAAGCCACTTACCGCAGCATTTTAAACGCCAGACTGCTATTCGACCTGCGATTTTATTGCGTTTTGTTGCTGCGGAGCTATTGGTTTTAATAATTTTCGTGGAGCAATTTGTCATTTTTTTGAATCATTAAAGACGCAGCAAACTGGCATGCGAGACGCACTGAGGCCGCAAAGTTTGTTCAGACGGTGCGTTTCACTTGCGACACCCTGCGGCCTGCGTTTTGCGTCAAAATCGCAGCGGCAAAAACGCACCGTGTGAATCGGCCTTTAGGCTTAGGCTGAGGCTTAGTGCTTAGGCTCAGGCTTAGTATTTGGGTTAGGAAAGGCTTAGTCTTAGTTGCTTGCATCAAATAAAAGGATATTTGCTACTGTGGAATCATAAACAAAGCTGCGCTTTTGAACCGAAATTGGCTGTCAGCGCCAGCGTGATGCTGAGCAGCAGTGACGTTTTGAATTCGTATTTTCTGGTATTCTTCATTATTAAAAATTGCTCCTTTTAACTAAAAATGCTATTTTGTGTCGGAAAATGTAGTTAATTTATTGTCTATGCAAAAAGAAACAATAACAATTTATTATTTTATTTATTTATATCAACATTTTATTGATCGAAACATTTTCGATGACGAACATTTGCTTTTTCAACGGCGAGTTCGTCATCGAAAAAGCAAATGTTCGTCATCGAAAAAGCAAATGGTCGTCATCGAAAAAGCAAATGTTCGTCATCGAAAAACAAGTGTGCATCATTGAAAATTTTCAGCGTTCGAAATTAGATCAGTCGCTCTAAGTCTAAACATTCTGAATTAGAACATTTTCATTAAAGTCAAAATTCTCTAATAATAATAATAATAATAACTACTACTAACTACTACCAATACTACTACTACTAACTACGCATAAGAATTGAAATTTTGATGCACGTTCTATTCGATTTATTTTTGATTTTTCCATGAGATTCTTTGTATCGTTGTTTGGTTTAAACTGCCACGGTTGATCAGCAACATTTGAAGCGAATGACAGAATTTGTTTAAGGTGGTAGTTGCGTTTTCGAGGTTTTTGTGATATCTATGTAAACTTTGCGCCACCAGTACTCAAGTTATAAGTGACGCCTGAGCATGAATTTTTGGGACAGTACTGTAGAGGTCAAAATCCCCAGGCATGTCTCTCACTTTTTCGAAATTTCACCTGTGGACATTTTTAGAGGGTTTTAATAACAAAAAAATATCTTAAATTTTCGGTGCGTTTGCTTTTCAGCTATTTTCTCAGTAAATTGACTAGTTATTAAAAAAGTGGGGGACATGCCTGGGGATTTTAAACATGTCAAAAACCTTACCAACTTTCAGCCCCAACAGGTAATCGTATGATTCAGAGCTGTGGCGCAAACTTTTTGAAAAAAATTGTAATATTTTGGAAAAAACCTTTCTTTAGTGGCTTATATTGGAAACAAAATCACAGGTAAAATTTCAATGCATGGCATACATTTAGAAAAAATATTGTTTTTCCTAATGCAAAAGACCGCTTGTGATTTGAATTTGTAAACGCTGAGCTATGGTGTCTCAAAAAAACACCTAAAAACGCAATTACCCCCTTAATCATCATTCCATTCGTTAGCTGATAGCCAGTGATGTTGCACACTGTTGTTTTACCTGATATTATATAATGTTCTTCTGACTCAACAAATTTGGCGAGTTGGTAATCACCAAAAATGGTAATGAATTTTTCCACTGGTGGAAATCCGTATCGGCATTTTGGGGCATTCTCACTGACGTTCCAGGTAATAACATAATTTTCACTTAGACAGTAACCAGTAAAATATCGGCAGCCACCGAGTATAGCAATGTCACTTGTGGCAACATCAGAATCGAAAGTAAGGATCGAAAGTAAATTTAAGGAATCGTTGTTGAGGGCATCTTCAAATGCGGAGGTTTTGCCGTCACTGTCTTCCTCGAAATAGAGGGCATCCCCAAATGCGGAGGTTTTTCTGTCGCTGTCTTCCTCAAAATAGAGGGCATCTCCCAAACTGGAGGTATTACTGTGGATCAATTGTTCATCTTCACACTTGAGGGCATCTCCTAATAAGGAGGTTTTACTATCAACAGTTTCGTCATCCTCATGCGTGAGGGCATCTCCCTTAGCAGGAGGATTGGGTACGAACAGTTTTTTTCGCGGCTCAATGCAGAGCAAGTCCGTTACGCATGCCGGATACGTCGCACAAGCTGGTTCATCTTCTAGGTCCGGATCATCAACCAGCGGCGACTCGTAAAACAAATCATCAAATGTCCCGTCATCGACATACGCGGCTGTGTCACTAGTGCAAGCCATTGCCTGACGCCGGGCAACGTTAGGCTTACGATTTTGACCACGCTGACTGTTGTGAGACGTAAATTGTCTGCGACCGTTGTGTTGGCCTCTGCGATCTGTTTTTTTGTTGCGGCACTGATAAGATAAATGTCCAGGTTTGTTGCAGTTGTTGCACAGAGGCCGTTTATCGTTCGAGCGATTGTTATTTGTAGTCAGTTGCTTTTGAGCGTGACCACGGCTTCCCCGAAATCCAAAATTTTGGCTACGTTTACTCGCATGAGAGTAATGTCCACGCTTGAAGTTTCAAGGCTGTCAGTTCTTTCTGCATTTCTTTCATTGTGTCAAATAGTTCATCGTTTGTTACTGCGTTTTTCTTGTGTGTAGGAAAGGGGTTGCTCGTAATGTTAGCAATATTACTAGCTGCTTGGACCGAGAGTACGTCGGGATTACGCATGGGACTTGATGGATACTGATCATATCCGGACGTTCCGAGCTCGAACAGTTCTTGATCAACGGCACGTTGTTCTGCGTCTTCGAAAGTTGAGCCATGGTCGTGAATTACTCGGCCGATGACGTCGGGAATTCCACGCATAAACGTATTAAAACACTCCCGTTCGCGTAAATAAATCGTTTTGGTTAGAACCGGGATACGCTAATTTCGAGATTCTGCGGATCGTATTCGCAAAGTCTGTTACGGTCGCACCGTCTTGCGGCATTTTGAGGTTCTTCATTCTGTGCTGGTATAAAATAGCGGTGCGCCCACAAGTAAACTTTCTGCTAGTTTTTGGTATTCAGCGTCAGCGGTTCCCTTTAAGTAACCAGGGAACACTGCAGCTTTAACATTAGGGTCATGTATGCCATTGATGATGCAAAAACGCTCGAATCCTTGTCTCCAGCTGTTGAAATTGTCTTCAATATTACTGTAAAAATAATTCGGCTCCAATCGCGAACCACCAGTGCTTGGAAGGCGGAAGGCAGTTGCCGAATTCTGGTGTAATAAATTTAAAGTTTGTGCCGCGGAATTAGTTGCAGCTTGATGGGCCGCTTGACGAGCGGCGTCGTTTACAGTTTCGTTAATTAAGCTCCTCAGCTGTGATTGTTCGTCAGCCATGACAGCTTAATTTTACGGAATGCGACTGTCTGGCAGGCAGATGAGGAATAAAATTAATAGTCAGTTCAATGTTGGTAGTGATCTCGAATAGGAGCGAGTAAGAGTATAGTCCTGGATTAGGCGGAGAACAGCCAGTTCAGCATGGGAAACTTTGATAAAACTTTGGGTTTGGTAGCAGTTAGTCGTTGTAGATCGCGGCCAGGGTTAGCACTCTGGACTTTGATGTGGTGTAAAGTAGCATTCTTGGCATTATAGACACAACACAGGTTAGGGGAAAAAGACTTTATTGTAAAAGTAATACTTGTTCAGGGACTTTGGGTTTGACAACAGCCTTTTGGTCTTTGTGCAAAGCGGACTGACTTGTTAATGCAAACGTGAGCTTAAATAGAGTTGTAATTTGAAAGGGTGTCGAGAGATAAATGGAGATGCGAAGTCGTGAGTAAACACGAAAGAATAGAGATGCTTTTAGTAGTAGTTAAGCTTGACAACATGCACAAGAAGTGCAAATAAGGAAACTAAGAACGGGCAGTTAAAGACACAATAGGTAGTGCGTTTACTACACTATGGAGATATGCACGTCAAAACATCAGAAATAGTATTTTGGGCAACTTTCCTTCTAGAATGATAGGTCATTTTGGCTGTTTTTAAAAAATACGGCCCAAATCCTTGATTCCCGGAGCGCCCCCTTAAGGTGGCGCTCCGAATAACTTCCATAACTTTATTATCTTGTAAGTCGACGTAGGTTCTAGCTAGAATGAATTTCGGTTAAATATATTGAAGCCCGTTATAAAGCTCTGTTTCTGAGTAAGTTTCACGTCCTGTTGCCTTGTTCTGATTTTTTATCACCGATTGAAAATTTCTATTTTCGCTAAATGCGCATAATTTTTCAAACGGCATAACTGAGCGAAACTTTGTTCAAATTTTACGATCTATAGCTTAAACTGTAGGTAATTATGTTGCCGAGGTGTATCTTTTCTTATAATTTTAATCCAATTGTTTTGGCTCAAAATACACTGGTTTTTCTAAAATTGGTCAACGTTAATAAATTCAGGAGAGTTGAAATTTGGC
Source organism: Trissonchulus sp. WLG1_4 (assembly GCA_030248245.1). Taxonomy (NCBI): domain Eukaryota; kingdom Metazoa; phylum Nematoda; class Enoplea; order Enoplida; family Ironidae; genus Trissonchulus; species Trissonchulus sp. WLG1_4. Next base: position 19,914 of record JASANF010009702.1, read on the forward strand.
CCAGATTTGGCTGCAAGTAATTTATCGTATTTTTCACGCAAATCGATCAGATGAGCTCGCATTGTCTCACTTTCTTGTCTCAGTTCATACACCAGTTTTTCAACGTCAGCAGGCGACAAGATTTCGCGCTCACAAGTTTCGCAGCAATATTTAATATTCACCGCGCATTCTTCCGACACACTTGACATGCACTTAGAAAGTGCGAGTGACGGGCGTCGGTTCGGGGGCAAACAATTCAGATGAGTCCACTTCTTGCATAGTTCACATTCTAAAATTAAATGAAATAAACAGCAGTCGCCCTCTTCCGGGCTGGATCCCAATTGAAGCAGTTATCTGAAACACTGAATCAATTGGGTTAAAAACTAAAAAATGGGTTAAACCTAGATCAAATGGGTTAAAACAAAAAACTAAAAAATTGTTCAACTGCGGAGAGGCTAAGGCTATAATTGTGCAAAATTTTGTAGAAAAATATCTTACCAGCATTTTATAATCGAATGCCAAAAATTGGTTTTATTTTCACACAGCTTATATTTGAGTCTGATGCTTTTGAAAATGGTTTCTTGTGCGATTTTTTTTGCACAGAACGCAATAAAATTGTCTTAATTTTTCATTACGACTAATAAAATCTACGTATCGTCTGTTTGGAAAACCTCAAAAAGCGTTGATGCACTGGCTTACTTGCTGAATTTGTGTAAAAATCGAATAAAATCAGTAAATTGTCCAATTTTTTCCAAATTTTTTGCTATGGAGATATGCGCGTCAAAACATCAGAAATAGTATTTTGGGCAACTTTTCTTCATGAATGATAGGTCATTTTGGTTTTTAAAAAATACGGCCCAAATCCTTGATTCCCGGAGCGCCCCCTTAAGCCACGTTTTTTTGCTTGGAAAGTGCTAAAATGAACCCATGAGCGTGTCATGATCAGCGTGTCCGAAAACCTATAAAAACTTTTTACATTGAGAAAATGTGAGTTTGAATTCCCCCCCCGCCGAACCTGCACCAACGGCATCTATATACAATTGTAAACTAAACTGTCTCACAAAGTGGTGGAATTGGTCCACCCAACAACGTAACAAGGGCATGGTACCAAGGACTGAAGGAGGGATGGTGAAAATTTCCGCCCCAGAAAATTTTTCCCAGTAAAAATTTACACAAGGGTCCTCCCTTTGAATTTAGTGGCCCGGCCAAAAAATTTCCGATTCGTCTCCGCCAGTGGCGTAGCGAGGGGGGGCCCTGGGAGGCCAGAGCCCCCCTCAGCGGTTTTGTCCCCCCCCTCAGCGATTTGGGGCCCGGATAAAAAATTTGGGTCGCGTAGCAGCAGCCCCCCCGTAGACAAACATTGAAAATTTATAAGGCAAAAAGGCACGTTAGACCCTCCCTCAAGTTGATCCTGGCTACGGTACTGCACCCGTATTCATAAAAGTGCAAGCTCGGTTTTTTATCCGAACTTTGAGCAAGCCCGGCTTAAAATCCAGGGTTTTCATATTCATAAAACAAAGCTCAGCTTTTTATTTAGGCTTTTTGGTATTCATAAAATCTGGGATATTTTCTGTGGGTGTACCATTGGACCACCTAACCGGAGTGAAGTGGCGGCTGCTCAAAGCAACTACGGGCTCAACGCATTTAGACTGACACAAGCACAGGGGGTTAAATGCAGTTGGGGGGGGGGGGGGAAACACCAAAAAATTTTTATTACGTTTCAGTAAAACACAACTGCTAGTGTTTTTCAGTCTTTCAAATTCATTACATACGTGTAAATGCACTGGCTTATGAAGGCATTTCCGTGAAAATCTATTTTTCGTGACGAAATTTGCTCAAAAATCTTCAAAATTTTTTTTATGTGATATATATGTACATCAAATTGAAGGAAACTTCTGATCAACTTTTGTTCTTACGATGCATGTTTGTTTTTGCACGTTTTCAAAATAATGGCCAAAACCCACATTTCAGGAGTGCCACCTTAAACTTAAAACTTTAAACTTTAAAAAATTAAACTTAAAAAATGAAATTACTCAATTGGTAAAAGACTTATATTAAACTCATATATATACTTTGAACGGTTTGTTTGCTTTGTAAAATTTAATTTATAGTCACTGTAGAAAATAAAAAATATTTAAATGGAATTTAAACAAACTTTAGCCATAAAATACGCGTAAATTATGCATATTTTTGTCAGTTTAGTTTTTGAGCCAATGTTTCAGATGAATCGGAACAATTTTTTCGCAAACTTTTAACTTGTTATGATAGTCTTCCATTGTAGGTTTCATTTTTGTTAAAAAAATGACGCAATAACGTCAGAATTTGCAGAAACACTGCGAAATTTGAGGAAAATCGACATACGTTTCACGTTGCGCCTGGGGTCTAACTTGGAACGGGTATCTTGGAACACGATTTTTTACCTTATAGCAAATTAGATGACGTGTATAGATATTGTCTTTTTAACGATTGTATCAAGTTGGCCTCACATAGACGTACACTTTGGTATATAGATCTCCAAAATTGGTTAAGGATGGCCCAAGTTACGAGCTATGAAAAAAATTTCTGCGTCAAATTGCCCCACTTCACTATATTTATACAAGTATACAAAATTTATACAAACTATTTTGTATATTTTTTGCATAATTTTTGTATGTATATAAGTATATACATACTTTTTTGTATTAAATTGTGTACTCACTTTTTTCCTGTGCCCCTGGTCTGGCATACATCTAAAGCGAAGCGGTCAAAATTTTCGTAGGACTCTCCCCTGGTTGACCACATATTGTACTACTAGTGGTAGTGGTAGTGATCAATAGTTCTAATAACCTCATAAGTTTTTGATGTGCCACTTTGGCCAACTTTTGCTCAAATCTTCGGTATCCGCCCCCTCCACTGTGAATCCTCATTTTTGTGGGCCAGGCTGGCTTCCTCTTAAAGTCTTAAGCCCGGTTCATAGTTGTCTTTGTCATTGTCATTTTGTTCCTGAGCAACTCTTAAGGTGGCGCTCCGAATAACTTCCATGACTTTATTACGGTGGGTTACGGTGATCACAATTGGTCTTTCCCCGTCCTTCTCAGGCTTTGCTGGGTTGTGCTGTTTGTTATTTTCTCTTTTTTTGGTGTTTTGCTAATATTATTAAATATTAATGTTTTTGCTATTTGCTTTTTTTGTTTACTACTAACCCTTAATAAAGGGCCCGGTCCGGGGGTTAGAGATTTTCTCTTGTTTTCGGCGGGCAGATAATATGTTACTAACTTTAGGAACGCCGGTTTTTAGGGTTATTTTTTTTGAAGTAGTGGTTGCTGTACAACCGGCGGCTTTTGAGTAAATAAAAAAAAATCTGTCTATCTATTATCTTGTCAGTCGACGTGTGTTCTAGTTAGAATAACTTTCGCTTATAAATACTAAAGCCTGCTACAAAGCTCTGTTTTTGAGTAAGTTTCACGTTCCTGCTGCCTTGTTCTAATTTTTTAGGACCGATGGAAATTTTCTATTTTCCCTATATGCGCACTATTTTTCAAACGCCATAACTGAGCAAAACTTAGTTCAAATTTTACGATCTATATAGCTTAAACTGTAGGTAATTATATACATTGCCGAGGTGTATCTTTTCGTATAATTTTGATCCTATTGTTTTGGCTCAAAATACACCAAAACGCTGCAGAATTTTACGAAAACAAAACGCAACCAGAGGTGCATGGAGGGAATCGGCGAGGGGGTGTGCCCGACCCCTGGCGCAAGGGGGGATGGTTCCTAGTTTTGGCCATTTTTCGGCGACAGCCGGAAAATTTTCAAAATTTTTTGATTTTCAACTCATTTTTGGAGTACTTTTTTGGTCGCAGGCGAAGATTTTTTGCAATTTTTTGGTTTTTTACGCTTTTTTGGGGCACTTTCTTGGCCATCAGAGGGGGGGTTGGGGGTTGAGGGGGAGGGGGTCAAGGTTCGGCGGGGGGGGGGGGAATTATTTTTGGCCATAAATCGTTTATAAATCGCTTCCTACCCCATCTTTTAATAAAAATATAGAACCCCCATCGTCAGCCAAGCCCCCAATCTGATCTCTAGCCCCCAAAATAGCTGTCGCCCCTTTAAAAAAATAATTTCTAGAGTGAAATTATTGGTGTTAAAACTCTTAGGGGTGGAATAAGTCGGAAAAACGGCATTTTTTCGACTAATGATCCGGAGTCCCCCTATATCCCCCAAACCTAGGGGGGGGGGGGTCAAAATTGAACGCTCTTTCGAATAGGCTAGGTTAGAAGTTTGTAGGATGTAAGCTTTAGCTGGAAATCAAACTTTGTCCAAAAATTAAACTTTACATGAAATTTTTCGCTCAAAAATGGATTTAGGCAAAAATACTGAATCTAATGAAAACCTGCTGCTGCCATTGAAAGAGTAACTTCTAAGCTACTAAATGCTGAAAAAATTGTGCAAATCGGTTCAGGCTTTGAAAAGTTACAAAACTTTTTCTGAAGCTACCAGGATCAGGCTAATTGAAGCGTTACAGCGCAAGTAAGGTTTAGTACAAATTCCGGGCTATAGCTGCATTTCTTTTCAAAATTGAAGCTAATTGGGGTTTTTTAGTGCGGTAAAGGTATTCCTGATGCTTCTTAGCAGTTTTTTTCTTGAATTTAAGCCTCAGGCTTAGGCTTAGGCTTAGTGCTTAGTGCTTAGGCTGAGGCTTAGAGCTTAGGCTTAGTGCTTAGGCTCAGGCTTAGTAGGTGGGCTAGGAAAGGCTTAGTCTTAGTTGCTTGCATCAAATAAAGGGATATATATTTGCTACTGTGGAATCATAAATAAAGCTGCCCTTTTGAACCGAAATTGGGTGTCAGCGCCAGCGTGATGCTGAGCAGCAGTGACGTTTTGATCGTATTTATGGTATTCTTCATTATTAAAAATTGCTCCTTTTAACTTGAAATGGCTATGGTTCTTCAGAAAATGTAATTATTTTATTGTCTATCCAAAAAGAACCAATATATAACTATTTATATATATATATATGTGAGCTCAGTTTAACGATATATACATATTCCGCCTATTATATATTTTGAAAAATTAACATTTTTTGGTATAAATGAGCAGAATATTTTGGAAACAAAGCTGAATTAAATATAATATTATAAGTTACGTTATGATGATCAAACTTAAGACTGATATTACGACTGTATCGGTGAAAATTTTCGAAAATTAGCCCCAGAATGTTGAAAAATGCTGATTTTCGACAAAATTTGATTTTTTTCGAAAAGCAATAAATCCACGTTTTTTGCTTGGAAAGGGCTAAAAATGAACTCAGCGCGTCCGAAAACCTATAAAAACGTGTTTTTACATTGAAAAAATGTGAGTTTGAATTTCCCCCCCCCCGCCGAACCTGCACCGGGGGAGGGGGTGCCGGATGTCTGAGGGGGGGGGGGGTGCCGACCCCCCTTAGGGGGGGGGGTGGAGGGGTGCCTTACCCCCCCTGCCCCCCTCTATGTGCATCTATGAACCCAACATTTTCGAAGAAGGTACACCTGCATCCACATATTTTCTAACTTCAAGTCAAATTTCACAATATATATAAGAACGACGTGGAGAAGATCTATCGCGAAACAAAAAAGGCTATTGCCGATCATAAAAACCCGATATTTGCCCACACGAACGATATATATATATCAGGGATCGACCGGAACCCTAAAACTACCGGAACCGGAACCACCTAAAAACACCGGAACCGGAACCCCCTTCAAAAAGACCCTATATTTTGCAATATTTTCAAAAAAAAATTTTTTACTTTTTTTTTTATATGCAACCCTTGTATACACTTTTGACTTTCTATACACTTAAATACACTTGACATTTATTTTAGTATTTACAGCAATTTAGCACTTTAATTCGCAGTGCAAACGCAAGATCAGCGAGCCACAGGTTGCAGGGGTCTGGGGGCGGCAGTCCCCAGAAAAAATTTTTTAACTGTTTACGGCGAATTTGGATAACTGAAGTCGTATCAGAAATTTTTTCCGACAGGTACAGTGTATTATACAGTGTATTATACAAGTACGTTCAGCATAGTGTATATACTTTTGTAGACATGCATAGGCTTTGATGAAAGATAATAACAAGGAGTAGTCAGCCATAGAGATGGGTCTGGATAGGGTCGCCCTCAGAAAAAAGTTCGAAAATTTTTGGATTTTTAGGCAAAATTTGGTCAATTGGAGACGTATCAAGAAATTTTTTCGGCGGGGCGATAAAAACCAAAAGGGGGACCCTTGTTGACAGGGTTTTTTTTTAGTCAAAAATGGCGTCATTTGCAGAAATGAAACTTAAAAATGACGTTCAGAAAATAAAAATGACGAAGCTTTGACGAAGCGTTTTGAGCAAATATTGACGCTGATTTGACCAAATTCGGCCTAAAAATTGAAAAAATCTCCAATTTTTTTTCTGGGGGCTGCCGCCCCCACACCCCTGCAACTTAGTGGCTTGTTCTTAGCTTTCACCAAAGTCTCTGCATATGTACACGAGTACATTTACCTATCTAGTACACTAATCTGATGTGACGTTGTGCTTCTGACGTGATTCGCTTATAATTTACCGGCTCGAAAAAATTTCAGTTATATATATAGTCTCCACTTGACCAAGTTTGACCTAAAAAAAGAGAAAAATCTCCAATTTTGTTTTTGAGGTTTGTCTCTCTTAGACCCCTTCATCTTTGGCTTACTCTTCTTGGTATTCCGAGTTCAAACTTTAGCTCTGATGTTTTCGGTCGGCCATAATTAGTATAATGGTCGGACAATATGCGCTATTATCTGTAAATTTTTATGTTAGATTGCAAAAAAGTGCATTTATTAATGCACTTTTGCAATTGCAAAAAAGTGCAAAAAAGCATTATTACAAAAAATCGAAAATGTCATTCTCTCTCCGAAATTGTTTTTACTTTAAATTTTACCGAAATCTTCGGCACGCAGATGTACAAGGGGGGTCTGGGGGTGTTCCCCCCCGAGATTTGAGATTCCAGGGGAAGCATAGCCTCCTCAAAGTTGAAAAAGGGGCCCGAAAACTTAAAATTTGCCCCAGATTGCTTTAAAAGTGAGCAAAAAGCTAAAAATTGCGACATATTTTCAATTTTTGCAAAAATTTTTCCATTTTTAGGCAAAAGCTGGAAATTTTGGGGTTGCTTTAGGTAAAAAACCGCTTCAGTTTCATAAAAATGCTGTTTTTTTTAAATTGTGGTCGAAAATTTTCTATCGGTACGCGTACGCTACTGTATATACGATAACGATAGCTAGCAATATTGCTGCAGCGCAACGGTTATATACTGTAAAGCCATAATCTAATTTTGACGAACGAAAAATAAAAATGACGACAGGAGTTTAAAAATGACGCCAGAATGATGAAGTCCGATTTTGAAAAAAAAAACCCTGCTTGTTGATAATTTCAAGGTAGACCTTAAGGTTAACTTCTTAAGGGGACCAAAAAGGGGGGAGAATTCGCGGCCCCCGCGACCCCCCTCCCTATCTACGCCCTTGGGCTGGCTTGGGTCAGGTTAATTTTTGCTGGGTCCAGTAAAGAGAACTTGAGTCTGGCTGGACCCACTCGTGGACTCAAAAAAACCCTGACTTGGAGAAAATTGGGGGACGGCTGTACCGTCGCCCATTCTCCTGGATGTTAGATAGTAACGCGTGGGGACCAAGGTCATCCCCTTGAAAATCCACCTCGTGTGAATCAGGCTTAAGGTTTATATACACAGATTACATAATTTTTCAGTGTAGCGTGAAAAACCGAGGTCCTTCGACCTTCGGCTTTCATTGAGCTAATTGAAGTAATACAAGAAGTTGGACACAAAAAGCACAGCACTGTTGATAAAGAATAAGCAGTAAGCACTGCAACATAAGAATGCTAGAATTAAAAATCAAAAGCTATTTGTATGTAGTCCTAGTTAGTACTATAAATGTTACAATGTCCAATAAAGCACAAATGATAACAATGTATTAAGCTAGTGTATATTTAAATTTGTATTCTATTTTGTATTTGTGTTTAAAGTATATATATATATATATATACAGGGGCGTAGCCAGGCCAAATTTTTTCCGACTGAAATTTTACACAAGGGTCCCCCCTTTGGTTTTTTGGACCGGCCGGAAAAAATTTCCGAGACGTCTCCAATAGACCAAATTTGGCCTAAAAATCAAAAATTTTAAAAAATTCTTTGGGCTGCCGCCCCAGACC
>JASANF010009703.1:0-12309 GCA_030248245.1 Trissonchulus sp. WLG1_4
TTATGGAAATAGGAAACGCTTGGCGTCCGTTTTGTAATATGAAAGCGAGATTAACAAGCTGTGGTGGTTATCTAAGCGGTTTCATTTATTTTAGGAATTGGTTCTTAATGTTGAAGCCCGGTTGTATTTAAGATTGCGGTCCGCATTTTGTCAATATTAAACAATGAGCGCGTCTGTAAGTTTTATTTCTTAAAAATGTTTAAGTTTAAAAACAAGCTTATTTAGTCTTTTATTTCTTTGGTCAAAATTTTCGACCCGCGCCGCGACCCAACCCAATTTGCGGCTAGACACTCGTGGGTAACCCACGACCCAACACGCGTCGTGGGGGGGGGGGTCTTGACTAGTTTTAGGATGATAAAACCCGTTTCTTTCGGAACCTATTTTCCAATGACCATTACTGCCTTGCCCGTATGCTAATAATATCTGTTATAGTTCAGTTTTCATGAACTGCTGTATATATTGAGTATGCGCGAGAATAATAGTATCCCATTATTATGTACTTACTCATATTTTTATATTTTTTCTACTACACATTATTTAGTTTTTCAGTCTACCAAACAAGTAATCGAAATTCCCACTAGATTGGTGAACAAATTGGAGAAAGTGCGACTGAAACGACAAGAATCGCGCGTGAAGTGGCTGCAGAAATACGGGGTGCCGGCGGGAAGTCGACTTGTCATTAGTGAGGCTCCAAATCAGTTAGTGTCGATTCATACTTACAGCCGTATGTCCGTTAAGCCGACAAATTAAGGATTAATCCGGCGCTAGCTGTGTATAGAGATGATATTGTTGATTGATTGTTTCGTAATTTTGCAGGCTGAACGGCTGTATATAACGGCAATACGGCTGTCATTGTGAATGGACATTTACAGCGGTCTCGGTCCGAGAAGAGTGCTGGACTTTTGAGAATTTTCTGAAGTCTACGAAGGCTTGTTTTGACTTTTAGGAAAGGGACTAGTTTTCTGAAATTTTGTAAAAAGTGACAAATTTTATGCGACATGTTTTAGTTTTATGTGTAGCTTAATATTTTCTCTGAAAACGGTTTGTATGTATCTTGTGCCAAGCTTGTAGCATTACATTTTGAAGTTTTTTTGTTTTATTATGTACTCGTGCTTGTACTGAAATAGTATAAAAACCTGAAAAACAGTTCTCAATTATAATGTTCCCTTGTTTTTTTGCAATTTTTTTGTTTTAGGTTGTAAAGATGCTCAGCTAAATCACTACGAAGGGCAACGGTATCCTAAAAATGTCATTCTGTTGGCTTCTGCGCACTGGAAAAAGAATAAATATGTTGGACACAATTTCACGATCAACAGTTTCTCTAAAGTAATTTGAAAGTTGTGACATTTTTTGTAGTAGTTTTCCTTAAAAACTTTGTATTTTTTTACAGTTTATTTCCATGCTGGCTTTCGTTTGCGATTTTTGTGACATGAAAAAAGTAGCAAAGATGGACAGAAAGCAACTCTGAAGAAAAATATAAATATTCAAATGAAAAAAAATGGTATTGTCTTTTCTTTTTGGTGTTTTATGAAGGTTTTGCTGCCACTAAATTTAGATGATTGAGAATGAAATTTTTTTGTTTTTTTTGTTTTAATTTTTTTTAGAATACGTCACTGCTCTCACGACAGTTGGATGACGCGACGTTTGAGAATTTTGGCCTGGCTTCTGAAGTCGTTCGTTCTCTCGGGGATCAACGATTACGGTTTCCAACGACAATTCAGGTTTTTTGAATTACCAACAGCAAGAAGAGTACATAATAGTGTCTCACTCTTATAGAAGAAGCAGGCTGTTTCCAGCTTAGATTTAATTTGTTATTAGTTCTTTGAGTTGGGTCGATTCATACTTACAGCCGTTCGTCCGTTCAGCGAGTAAAATTACGAAATGATCACGCCACTAACAGCGCATTACATCAGTGTTTGGCGTAATTATTTTGTAATTTTGACTGCTGAACGCGTACGGCTGTCAGCATAAGTGGCCCCTTAGGCTCGATTCATACTTACAGCCGTATGCCCATCTAGCCGACAAAATTACGAAATTAATCACGCCACTTTTAGTTTTTGTGGCGCGAATTGTGGCGCGATGTTTTTGTAATTTTACCGGATGAACGAACATGTGGCTGTAAGTATGAATCAAACCTTAGGTAGATAATATCGACAGTCTCAGATAAAGCAGTGATTACAAAGAGTACATAATGGGAAGAGTATGGTAGCGTTTTTATTTGTCAGCCGCGCAGCGGGATAGATGCGTTTCGGATTGGCGGACAAACTTAACTACGTACGCGTCTGACGTGTGTCTGAACGCAGATATGTAGGTTACCGTGATTACGTCGGGTTAAATCACGCCACCAGCGGTGAAGACAGATTTATGCTCGTCCTTGCACACAGGGACAGAACAAATGTTGGTCAGCTGCTGCGCTTTATTATCAGATTGTAATCCTAAATTTAAAACTGACAAATTTTTGATACCATTTTCAGCGAGCAGCAATTCCTGTTCTGTTGAATGGACGCAACGCTATTTTGGCAGCAGAAACTGGTAAATAGTTTCAGCGTTCAGTGTTGGAACTTGATACTTTGTAAAAAATTTGCTTTAATAATTGGACATGCTCTGCTAAAGCTACGATGATAATCTAAAGGTGGACTGTACCAAAAAAAGTTCCACTTACGTCTAAGCTAGAGATAAACTCTTCAGTTTGTTTAATTTCGAGAATTATTGTATTCATGTCATTTTTGGCGCAATTTCTATTGTTTTTTTAATTTTTTCTGGCTTACTATGCCTTTATTAACAAGCAGTGTAGACCTTTAGGTCTAGTTCATAGTAGTGCGGAACTGTCCGTAGTTGTGTGTGTCCAAGTACGTGTCCGTGTCCGGAAGGTTGTCTGTAACATTTGTCTGTGTCCGTGTCCGTCAGCAGCATTAATTCATGCTGCTATGGATACTACGGACAGCGCGTACGCATATAAAATAACGCCTATATCTGCAGTGTACCAAGCGTGTGAGAATGACACCTTCAAAAAATCAATAAAAACGTTCTTAGCACACTAAAGTGCAGCTACTGAGCTCATATTACGAACAATTTAATAAAATTTTGCAATGCGCGGAGGAATTTTATGTGTACGCAAACACACGTGACTATTAAAGCTTTAATTTAATTGGCTGGTTGCTTACGGACATGGACAAAAGTTTAACTGAATTCAACTTGTCTTCTGTACATCCGGACAGCCTTTACGGACACTCTCGGACAACTTGTTACGGACATCCGGACAAGTATGAATTAAACTACTCTTACGGACACGGACTCGGACACGGACAGCCCTTACGGACAACTATGAACCGGGCTTTATGCTAACAGCAAGAGACGGTAGCATAGCGTTTTAGTGTTTCTTTTATGCTTGTGGCTGTAAACGTACGGGGTGGTAAAAATTGACGACTAAGAGGATAAGGCGTAGGTAATCCATGGACACAACGTTCGGCTGATGTAGCCTTGGGGTGTGGTGCTCATTTCCGTTTTTGATGGATTAAAAATATCTTAAATTTTACAAAATTTCTGAAAATAGTGCCATTTTTACCCGCTTTTGCTCAGATTTTTGGGACGAGCCTCCCCCAAGCCTTTCAGTTGTTTTTTTTTGGGGGGGGGGGGGAGGGACGGTTCCCATATCCCCTTCCGCTGCTTCTTACATGTAATGTTACAAACGTCGCCATACGCGGAGAGTATTACACAGCGAACGGTGACTAGTGTATATGGTTTGCCATATTTTCAGGTTCTGGCAAGACAGTGGCCTATATGGCACCAATAGTGACAATGCTCTTGCGCAACCAAATCCACCAATCTGAGCCACTCTCCCCAGGCTCACCGCAGTGCCTTATTGTTGCTCCTAGTAGAGAGCTGGTCGAACAGTTGGATGTAATTAAGTGTTTCTTGTTGTTTTTCAATACTCTTGGTGTGTTTGATGTACAATCAAGTCTAGCAGCATCAAGAGTACATAATGGGAAGAGTATGACACTGATACAAGAATTTATTGGTCGGTTAACAGACCAAAATCAACTACGACCAGAATATACAAAAAATAACACTACTATCATATATATATTTTTTGTTCTCATGGACTGCAGTTGAAATTGAGCCAGAGTGCATTAACTAGTTTTCGAGATTGCGCACAGAAACTTGGGATTCAAAATATAGGGTTCTGCTTTTTTTAATAGAAGGATGTATTTTTGAGTTTTTTGATTTGAAAATAGGTTAAGTAGTTTCACTTAACCCTAACTATTTATTTATGCCCTGTCATTATTGACACTGTTTACTGAAATTTAGTTTATTGTTTTTAAGAGTTCAAGTTTTTTTAAAGTTTGTATCTTTTGTTGAATATTTTTCATCCATTTGTAACTGTGCTCTTGGTGTATTTTAGCACGTTATAAAACAGTTGTCTTGCTACACCAATTTGAACTCGCTTACATGCTATGGCCCACGGAGAGTGAGTGTATCGCAATCAAGAGTACAATCAAAGTCTGACCAAAAAATGTTGAACCTTGACTCAAAACAGATGGCGTGCTTTAAGCGCTACTCGCTGTATATACTCTTGATGGCTGAAATTTGTTTTTTGTAAAATGAAATCACATGTTCTGTTTTGTCTCAGTGTTTAGCATTTTTTGGTCCGACTTTATTTGTTTTTGAAGAAGGGGTTGCATACTTTATGTTTTTCCTTTCTGTTATCGCTTTTGAATACAGTTTCATAACGTCACAGTTTTAGTTCAGATGTTTTAGACATTTTGTCAAAAACTATTTTTTAATTTTTCAGGACTTTGTCAAATCACTGCAGGAACCCCAAAATGTGATTATTGGAACGCCTGGTCTACTTTCAAGACACGTTTATATGGGTACGATTTTGTTCTTTTTTTCTAAAGTCTGACCAAAAATTGCTGAACCTGAGAGAAACACGTGGCGTGATTTTTGTGACTACTCACTGTACTCGTGATGCTTGCAATTCGTTCTTTTCGTATTGTTTCTGTTTGTCTCAGGGTCTAGCAATAATTTTTGGTCAGACTCTAGTTTTTCCCCTCTTTATTTTGTAAACAAGCAGTGACCCGATGTATTGTCTTAAGGGGGTAGTGTCGCGAAAGCAGGCGATTTTGCGCGACTATAAAACTTTTTCACTGAAAGATAGGTTAATGTTCTTTATATATTCTAAAAATATGTTTCAAGGCAAATATATATGCCAAGTTTCAGAAAAATTGATGCAGCATACAGTTAGCAGTGAAGTCGCAAAGTCGGAAAAATGACGTTTTGAAAACCTATTCACATTCGATAATTTCATCACGATTAAAAAACTTTTTGTTTAGATTCTTTACACAAAGTAAAAGCACATATGCTCTAGTTTATGCACACAAAATTTAGTGCAAATTGCTTGAGTGGTTCTGGAGTAATGCCTGTTTGAACTGTGAAACTGTGCGTAACCTGTAAAGTACTCACAGCAATAATGATAAATTGTGAAAAAATTAGACACTTATTTTGAAATCAAGAGAAAAACGAACCTTCCTTTTTCATTTTTCTTATTTGTGGCAAAAAATTGTACGTCAAAACATTACATGTACTTCACCAGCTGGCCAATCTGATATCTGGCTTGATTTTTTGAACTTTTATGTTTCTATTGTGTGATGTCTGGCTCACAAATGGTGATTGGTTCTATATATTGGCAGATATTGGTAGTCTAGTGTCAGGCAGTTTTTATTTGACACCATATGGCATTTCACTAGTTTCTCAGTGAACGCACAATTTCAAAGCAAAAAGTTCTCATTTTGCAGCCTATGAGCAAAACTGCTTTGGCGACACTACCACCTTAAGGGGGTAGTGTCGAGAAAGCAGTTTTGCTCATAGGTTGTTAAAATATAACTTTTGCTTTGAAATAGTACATTCAGTGAGAAGCTAATCCAACGCTGTATGGTGTCAAATAATTACTGCCAGACATTACACTATCAATATCGACAAATATCTTGGACCAATCGCCATTAGTAAGCCAGACATCACACAATAGGGACATAAAAGTTCGAAAAATCAAGCCAGATATCAGATTGGCCAGCTTGTGAAGTACACATAATGTCTGGACGCACAATTCTTTGCGACAAATAAGAAAAAAGAAAATTGAAGGTTCGTTTTCCTTTTGATTTGAAAATAAGCGTCTAGATTTTTCACAATTTATCATTATTGCTGTTACTATTTTACAGTTTACGTACACCTTCACAGTTCAAACTAGTATTACTCCACAGCCGCTACAGTAATTTGCACTAAATTTTGTATGCATAAACTACAACATATGTGCTATCAGGCTGTGTAAAAAAACTAAACAGAAAAAATGATAATTGTGACGAAAAAATGGAATATGAATAGGTTTTCAAAACGTCATTTTTCCGAATTTGCGACATTATTGCAAACTATATGCTGCACCAATTTTGCTGAAACTTGGCAAAATAATTTGCTTTTAGATAGATTTTTTAAATATAGAAAGAACAATTTCTAACATTTTACTGAACAAGTTTTACAGTCGCGCAAAATCGACTGCTTTCGCGACACTACCCCCTTAATACAGAGCCTTCTAATTTTTGATCAGTAAAAACACATTTTTTATAACCGAGATTTAAACCCGGTTCACACTATCTTAAAGATTAAGATTATATTTTTGTCTGTCCGTGATCTTAACTTTTCATTGTTGCAAAACTTCAGTTTTTTTGCGATTGATTTTTGTTAGTGAGCTTGACGTAAATCTGACAAAATTGCTGCACCCTTAGACAAATGAATAAGAAACACGCGATTTTATTACGAAAAGAACATATTGCAAGCGGCAAGACTACAGCGAGTAGTCATAGAAATCACGCCACTTGTTTTGTCTCAGGGTTTAGCAATTATTTCTGGTCAGAGTTCAGTAGACACAAACAAAATAAATTGTGCCAAACTTTTATAACTAACTTTGAAGTAGTTTTTGTGTACTGACGGGCGGACAAATTTGAAGCAGTGGCTTTAATTCTTACGCTTACTATTTGTGTCCAATTATTTAGTCTATAGTAGTAATGATTAATTATAATTAATTAATAATTAATTAATTTACTAACTTTGTTTAGGTGATTTGAACCTAAGTGGTCTGCATCATTTCGTGGTGGATGAGGCGGACACTCTGCTCGACGATAGCTTTAGCAATAAATTCCTGCAGCTCACAAAAAATCTACAGGTTCGGGTCGATTCATACTTACAGGCGTATGCCCCGACAAAATTACGAAATAATCGTAATTTTGTCGGGGCAAATAATAATAATTAATTAATAATCGCAGTAATAGTATTTGGGATTAGCATGTGTCGTATTCGACTTAGTAGCTATACGTGCCATAGTACGTATTTATAACAACTGATGCTGGTGCACAAACAACTTTGTAAATCTATGTAAACTACGGTAAGGAATTGATCAAACAGCTTTTAATCTAATCCGTTTAATCCACTTCAGAAAATGAGCCATAGGTTTAATATTCATGTTTCATGAAAAAGCTATTTCGATTCATCACGTTAGTTCATAATTTTGTCGGCTGAATGGACGTACGGCTGTAAGTATTTTATGGCGTTTATCACGTCATTATTCATTGCGTCAATATGGCACGATGTTTTACCGTATTTTCTTTTTTTTAATTATTTTTTAGTTCCAAGTGAACGTTTCTCCTAGTGGGAGCAGGATTCCCGGAACACAGCTGATTCTGGCCTCAGCAACTTTTCCCAAAGATCTCCATACAATATTGCACGGTCTTTGTGATGTGAGTTGCAAACGGATTTAAGCTTAGTTTTTTTATCAGTTCTGTAGTCTCTATTCTTTATACGTATATTTTATTTTATAATCATTATCATAATATAGGTGTATACTGTATAGTTTGTTGTTAGTTGTATAATTTGTATAGTACACACAACCATCAAATAATTACTAATATGAAGCTGTATTTAGTTATAAGCTTCTTATTATGAGCTATTCAGTATTCAGTAATAGCATGTTATAAGCTAATAAGCTATAAAATCAAAATTATGTGTGATTGTATGTTTTTGGTGGTGGATATATTGTACGCCAAAGGATTGTTTAGTTATAAGCGTGGGTGGTAGCTATATTGTACGCTTAAAGATTAAACTATACCCATTAATTTTAATAATAAATTAATATTTAGTATATTTTGCTATGAATAGGGACCTTGTAATCAGCTTAATACATTACCAATGGCTGTTAGACTAAACTTGACTTGAGAGTGACTTAAGACTTAAAACTAAGGGCCCATTCCTTTACCGGATTAAAGGGTTAATTTTAATCGGACTAAACGGTTTAAAAATTAGGCTGAAAAATGCCATTCCAAAGCCTCTGGATTAAACGGACTTAACTTCTAGCGCGCTGCTTTTTAATCGGACTAAACGGACTTGACTATGCACGCTAATGGTAAGCGTGCATGTTAAGTCAGTTTAGTCCAGTGATAGTTTTGGAATAAATTCAGACAAAAATTAAGCCGCTGACTTATTTTAACTCGTTTCGTCCGTTTATCCCGATTTGCCATTCCTAAACCTCGGACTAAAATAAGTCCAGTCCGTTTAATCCGGTAAAGGAATAGGCCCTAAGTTCAATAACTTTTCAGCCTTGCAACCTGGACGAAATCAAAACAGACGGTCTGCACCGAATTATGCCGCACGTGGCGCAGCAGTTTCTCAGAGTCTCAGATGACACAGCGGACGGTATTAATACTTAACTTATACTTAAATGATTAAGTTAAATTATGGCTTAGTCGTTAGGTTCGATTCATACTTACAGCCGTATGTAGAGTTCTGCCACTAGCAAATTTTCCGGGCCGGGCCCGGGCCGGGCCGGCCCGCCCCGGTCCCGGCCCGGGGCCCGCGGCCCACTCCCGGCCCGGCGGGCCGTAGCGGGCCTGACGGCCCGGGGCCCGCGGGCCGGCCCGGAGCAGGCCCGGAGCCCGCGGGCTGGCCCGGCACAGACTTCATCAAGTGAGAAAATGCATTGTGTGTGCGTCTGAGTGTAGTATAAGTGCCTGCGCACTTGTAAAAATCAATATATATGCAATGCAGTCATTGTTCATACGTTGCTGAAGCTCGAGACGGCCCTGGGCTTGCGGATTTCTAGGCCCGGCGGGCCGCGCACGGCCCGGGGCCCGGGGCCCGCTACGGCCCGGGGCCCGGAATTTTACGGGCCGGGCCCCGGGCCGGGCCCATTTCTAAAAAATCTCTCCGGGCCGGGCCCGGGCCGGCCCGGCCCGCGGCCCGCTACAGGCCCGGGCAGAACTCTAGCCGTATGTCCGTTCAGCCGGCAAAATTACGACATAATCACTCCAGCAGTAGTATGTAAGATCAGATTGTTATAATATTATTTTCAGAGCAACTTCTACGCCTGGTTCGCCGTAATGTGAAATCGGGTCACAAAGTGTTGATTTTCACCAACCGAACCCGGCTATGTCAGTACTGTCAGACCTTTCTGGAGCACAGTGGGATTTTGTGCAAAGCGCTGCACAAGCGAATCAAGCGTGACGAACGAGAAAGTGTCTTTCGCGATTTCCAAGACTCCAAATTCAATGTTCTCGTGGCTACTGATTTGGGCTCTAGAGGGCTGGATACTGTTGGAGTAAGGGTTCATTTATGATTTAATAGTGGATTTTAGTTTAGCAATTCGTTCAGTAGTCGATTTAAGTAGGGTTTAGTAGGATATGATCTGAGCAGTGGTTTTAGCGGGTAAAAGTTTAGGTTATTTAATTAGCAGCAAATGAACTTTAGCAGTTTATCGCGGAGTTTGATTGTCTTGGATCCAAATAGATTTAAAATCCATTTTTAATTTTTTAATAAAGTTACTGGGTAAATTCTGTCAGTTTTATGACATCGCATTTCCAAATAGCTTTGTGTGGAACCATTGTAATGGAGCGTTTCTTTGCTTGGATTTTGTTGCGACTGAAAATTATACTAGGCTGTTGTAAGACTGTGTGCATGTGTCCGTTTTTGTTGTGTAACTTTTGATAAATAGTTTTTCTAAAATTTTTGTGGTTACCAAGGCTCGATGCATACATGTCGTATGTTCGTTCATTAGGTAATTGCAAAAAATATTACGCTGTATGGAGTTCGCAACGAGTCCAAGTTTTTTGACCCTAGTCGACCCAACCCGAGATAAGGTTTGACCCCGCCCAACCCGACTGGGAACTCTCAGCTTTCGTGTGCTGTAGTATTTTGCCAGCTGAACGAACATACGGCTATAAATATGAATGGGGTTATCACAGGCTGTAGTGCTAAAGTCTGACAAAAAATAGTTGCACCACTAGAGAAAACGAAAAGTGTGTGATTTCGTTACGAAAAGAATAGATTTTGACTATCAAGAGTACAGCAAGTAGTCGCTACAAAAGTCGTAATGCTACTAAAATAACTAATTGGCGCTTCTCTTTTTAGTCAGACTTGAGTGTTGATGTTTGAGGTGGATCACGTGATCAACTATGACTTCCCCCGACACGTGTCAGACTACATCCATCGGGCGGGTCGCGTGGGTCGAGTGGGTGCTCGACGGATCGGTCTGGTGACCAGTTTTGTAAGGGGTCGTGATGTCCCTCTGGTCCAGATTATTGAGGTTGGTGGATTAAAAATACCATGAACCTGAATCAATTTTTATGATGAATTCGTAACGAATCACCTGATTTAGCACTTGGTCTGGTTGTCGCTAGACCTCGTAGTCGAGTGGTTAGGGCGTCGCACTACTAGTCCGAAGGTTGGTGGTTCGAATCCAATGCATAAGAGTAATGAAATTTCCTGGAGCAATAGACTAAGGTCACGTTTGCTCCTGCCAACCCAGCGGTCCATATGCCCATGGGGTGTATAAATGGGTACGACAGCTATATAAGTGGGTAGGTATGTAACAGGGGTTCGTGAAGGGCATTTGCTTGAGGGAATGCCCCCTCTACCCCCTACGGACGTGGTCCAGAGATGCACGGGAGCAATCGGCGAAGGAAGGGTGTCCGACCCCGGAAGAAGAGGGGGGTGCCTGCCTCCCGACCCCCCTGGGGGTGGGTGGATACCCCCTTTATTCCCTATGTGCATCTATGATGTGGTCGCTTGTGATGTTACAACTTTCATTGCGAGGTGAGGTTTAGTCCACTAAAATACTCTTAATCCACGAAAAAAGTAGATTTCATTGCAAGTCACTCAGACAAAAAACAAAAAACGTGAGGCAATGTTTGTCAGACTTACGGTGGTGACTCAGTGAACTTGATGGGTATTAATGCAATATATAGCACTAGGAGTGCAAAATAATAAGCCAAACAGATATAAACCCTCAATCTTTGGTTTAGGAAACGGTGCGTCGTGAAACGTGTTTGCCTGATGTGGACGCCAATATCAAGCACAAATTAAGCGGTGGGGAAGACGCCGCTGAAGTGGACACTTTGGACTCAACAGAACCTCATGAAGAAGTTGAAAACGTTTAGAATATAAATGAACATGTTATGTAGTTCATGTTTTGTGTTTTCCATTAAAGTTTATTGCACATTTATTTTTGAATATTTTTTGTAGTTGAATTTAAATAAAAGTCACTACAGATACTTTATGCTAGTTATTGCGCTACTAGATTTGTGTCCAGTATGTTTTTTTGGTTTTAGGCACAGTAACAGGCTTTTAAATTCAGTTAACACAAAAAAATTTTGCTTCGTCACTTTCCGGCCACTGTTCGTCACTTTTCCCGAAGGATATACATAGCTCGTTGTACGCCGACAAAGAGGGAACTTTTTTGGCACAGTACAGTACGTATATCACACGACTTTGAAAACAGCTTCGTCTAATTGACCTCGGATGGTGTATTTTAGTGAACCGGCCCACGTGAGCTCTGATTAAGCGCAATTAAGTCAGATTTCCGTGTTTGTGTCTCGGACTGTTTTCGACTAACTTTCCTATTATATACCTTATTAGTATAACTGCCACCTGTGAAGGCTTATTGGTCGTTAGGGTGATCTTATAGGCTAATAACCCATAATTTTAATGAACTAGTTTTATCTCTATTATACTCAATACCTGCTACTTTGCCATATCTTGCGACCCACTTCTGCACTGATTAGGATTTCTACCTTATTGATGAAACTGCGTCTTATGTGTGATTTTGCCGAGATTACGGTAGTATTGTTGATACAAATTTGCTATTGACGATTATATTGTCTCTTTCTTGGCATGTGTCGACTTGTTTTTTCTTGAATTGACGTATCTCATTCTACCTATACTTTTGTATCCTACCTATGTAGAATAACATATTTTTATTGAGTTGTGTAGTTA
>JASANF010009704.1:0-10822 GCA_030248245.1 Trissonchulus sp. WLG1_4
TGGGAAGGAAGGGCATGCAATTTAGGATATATTAGTGACATTTTCCGACCAATTCGATCCATTTTGCTCGTTTAATCGCCAAAAATAAAAAATGCACTTTGTTGTCCAAATTCGTTTTTTTTACATTTTTGAGTAGAGCATCTTAATCGAAGTAATTTTAATTCAAGAACTTCTATTTGAAAATTTATATTTTTCACGATATGCCCCCTGAAACATGTAGAGCTGATTTTGCATTTTTCAGGAATCCACTTGCTGAAAACAGTTTTTACAAATGTATAGTTCGAGAAAAATATATATTATTAATAAGAAATAGTAATTTAAATAAATCTACAATTGGATTTATAAATACCAAATGGATATGCCGATAAATAACGAATTCCGGATCCACATCAAGCAGGGAGCGCACTCCAAGCCAAAGCCAAAACTAAGCACAAAAGTTGCTAAACGCTAAGTTTAGTATAACACTAATTTTTAAGCGTTTATTTTGTGAATAACAGTTTAGTACAAATTAAGCGCTAACACTTAGCAAACGCTTAGCGTTAGTATGTGAATAACTCTTAGTATGTGAATTCGGGCCAAAGTGTTAGTGTTAGTATGTGAATACGGGCCAATGTGTGGACGCGCAATTTTTTGAGACAAACAAGAAAAAAGAAAATTGAAGCTTCGTTTTCCTTTTGATTTGAAAATAAGCGTCTAGATTTTTCACAATTTATCATTATTGCTGTTACTATTTTACAGTTTACGTACACCTTCACAGTTCAAACTAGTATTACTCCACAGCCGCTACAGTAAATTGCACTAAATTTTGTGTGCATAAACTACAACATATGTGCTATCAGTCTGTGTAAAAAAACTAAACAAAAAAATTGATAAATGTGACGAAAAAATGGAATGTGAATAGGTTTTTAAAACGTCATTTTTCTGACTTTGCGACCTCACTGCAAACAGGATACTGCATCAATTTTGATGAAACTTGGCGAAAATACTTGCCTCAACATATATTTTCAAAATATATAAAGAACGATGTCTTATCTTTTTTAAAAAATGTTTTACAGTTACGCAAAATCGACTGCTTTCGCGACACTACCCCCTTAAGTGCCATCAAGATGAACACCAGGCAAGCATTTTTGCAAAGTTTGATGAGTCTCGGAACATTTTAGCAAATTTTATGACTGCGTCAAAATTGAAATTTTGAAAAACTTGACTAATTTTTGAAATGACGTAGCTCAGTGGTGCCTCAACCAAATTTAAATATCTATAGCTTAAATTAAAGACAATTATCTTGCCGAGGTGTCATTTTTGTCGAATTTTCGTTATTTGCGATAAATTTTTAGTTATTTTAATTTCTATCAAAAGTGACGTTTTAAAAAGCCTATCATATTGAGCCAAATCATAATAATTACAATTCAAGAAGTTCGGCGCCTCCATATACATCTGCTCTAACAGTCTGCAAAGTTTCAAGCGGATCGGTTTTCGCAGCTGACAGTAATCTTAAAAAAATGTACGCTTTAGTTCAATTTCAGAAACCTGAAGTTTGCCTACACATACGTATTTTCCAAAAAATAGAGCTAATTTTTCTGTACTAAAATCCGTTGAGAAAAGTTTCAGAAGCCAAAAAGTAGCTAACGAAAAATTAGTTTGAAAAATAGTGTATTTTTGTCAATATTGGTCAACGTATTTTGGAAATTTTTTTGGAAAGGTTTGCCTACACAAACGACTTTATGAAAAGTTGCAACTAGCAATTAGCTACAAAAAACTGCGTCAAAAAGTACCAAAAACCATATAGAATTTTTTGGTATATCGATTTAAAGATTTTTTCCCATTGAAGAATAGGGTAAAATTTCAAGTTGAACAAAATTTGACGTCATATACATCAAATGAAAGCTAATTTAATTTGGAACAACTTTTCTTCTTGCGTTATTTAACGAAAACGTACGTGAAAAATTTTATCGACCAATGTCGGTTATTCAGAGCGCCACCTTAAGGTGGCGCTCCTGAAATGTGACTTTTCAAAAAACGGCAGTTTGGGGCCAATTTTAGATACACAATGGCAAGCTGGTGTAAAAGTATGCCTAAATACAAAAAATGAAGTTGATTGATACAAATTAGCATTCACTGTAGACCAAACGTGAGTGGAATTTCGGCTTGCGATTTCTCTTCGCAAGTAAGTAGCTGTTGCACAATCCATAGCTTATTTTGCTCGCCTCAACGTGTTCGAGCGGTCGCAAAAAGTCATTTTTGATGAATATGATTGATATATCGAAAAACACTAAAATCGCGATTTTTGAAAAACATAAATTTGGTTAAATTTTTTAGATACTATCAATTTACCAAAAATCAAATTTTGCGACCGCTCGAAGATGACAAGGTGCATTTATGTGCCAAATTTTAATTTTTTTCGTTGAGCCAATTTTTTAAAATCGCAAGCCGAAAATTTGCGTTTGTATTCACACGCACTATATTTCTGTCTCATGCAGAAACTATTGCGTTAGTTCACAAAAAAAGTATACCACACTCAATAAAACACCAAAAATTTTTAATTACGTTTCAGTAAAACACTACTGCTAGTGTTTTTCAGCCTTTCAAATTCATTACATACGTGTAAATGCACTGGCTTGTGAAGGCATTTCCGTGAAAATCCATTTTTCATGACGAAATTTGCTCAAAAATGTTAAAAAAATTTTTTACGTGATATGTACATCAAATTGAAGGAAATTCACTTCTGATCAACTTTTGTTCTTACGATGCATGTTTATTTTTGCGCGTTTTCAAAATAATGACCAAAACCCACATTTCAGGAGTGCCACCTTAAGGGGCGCTCCGGGAATCGGGAATTCGGGAGTTGCCTCAAAAGTCAGCAAAAAGTTGATAAAACTAAAATATCACTGTATAAGTAATTAGTATGGCATGAAATATCCCTTGTGTCAAAATTGTATATTATGTGATAATGTCACGTGACTGCCAGAGCACTGCGCGTGAGTGAATTTTCGGCAAGCGATATCTCATAGCATGTTTGTCTTAAAATCATGATTCATACATCAAAATGTAGCCCTTGCGCTCCTCTAGTTGAACATTATTTTTGTTTTTTGATTATTTGCAGTGATTTTTTTAAATTGCAAATTTTTGTATTTTCGAGGTCGGACTCTTAGCACTAAAGCATTGGTATCATGGTCTAAAACATTATTTTAAAAAATAAAAGAATGTTCAACTGCGCACAATAATAGACTATCTTTATGCCAAAATTTAGCCAAATCGGGTGAAGCAGCAAAAAGATATCGAATGCCGAAAATTATCGTGAGTACTGCTCAGTATAATTTTTTTGAGCTAGCAACTTTGTGTAGCGTTGTCCGATTGCGCTAAAATTTAAGGCCGATTCACACGGTGTGTTTTTGTCGTTGCGATTTTGACGCAAAACGCAAGACGCAGGGTGTCGCACACGAAACGCAGCGTCTGAACAAACGTTGCGTCTCGCAAACTATTTTGCAGCGTCTTTACTGCTTTAAAACTGTGACAAACAGATTTGCGAATGTCCGCAGCATCAAAACGCACTGATAAGTGATAACGCAAGCCGAATTGCAGTCTGGCGTTTAAAACGCTGCGGAAAAATCAAGACGCATGCATTCCGCACTGAAATCGCTGCGTCTGTTCAAACAGTGCGTTTTGCCGCAAAAATCGCAGTAAAATCGCAGCGTGTGAATCGGCCTTTAGCACAATTTTGGGGACGCTAGACACTACTGTTGTTTTGATACCGCAAAATAATTTAAATATGATATAAATATGATACTTGGAATTTAAATAAAATACTTTTGATATTTGATACTTGAAAAAATTTAAATATGATATAAATATGATACCAAATAATTTAAATAAAATACTTTTGATATTTGATACTTGGAAAAAATTTAAATATGATATAAATACAATACTTTGAATTAAAATATGATACTTTTGATATTTGATACTCGGAAAAATTTAAATATGATATAAATACAATACTTTGACTTTAAATATGATACTTTTGATATTTGATACTCGGAAAAAATTTAAATATGATATAAATATGATACCAAATAATTTAAATATGATACCATAATTTAAATATGATACTTTTGATACCAATGTTAATATTGATACCGGCATCAAAAGTATTAATACCCAAGTATCATATTTATATCAAAAGTATCAAAATGCTACAAAACCAAACGAACTACCAGCCTACTGCCTATTCATTGATTTTATTATGCTTTTCCGACTGAAATTTTACACAAGGGTGCCCCCTTTTGTTTTTACGGCAGTAGCAAATCAAAAAAAGGAGGCGGAGCTAAAGGCGAGATCAAAGAATGCCGCCGTTCTTAGCCTGCACAAACATCAAAAGGTGCCGCCTTTAAGCGTGGGAAGCAAAATTTTGATATTAAATATGATACTGGAATTTAAATACAATATATAATTTTGATACTTTGAAAAAATTTAAATATGATATAAATACAATACTTTGAATTTAAATATGATACTTTTGATAGTTACAAAACAATTACAAAAATATTACAAAAAAATGACAAAAAAGTTACAAAAAAGTTTCAATTACAAAACGTAAAAAAGCAAATATTTCAAAAAGTCAAATTATAAATACAGCTAATTCGCAGTCAAGATGCCTTTTATATGTCTTGAAGTGTGTTTTTGCCGAGTTTGAAGCAAAAAAATACAATTTCTAAAAACTAAAAAAGCTTCGCTTCGATTTGAAGCGTCGCCTCGCTTTGAAAAATCCAACGCCGAGCGTTGATTTTTTTCAACGCGCATCAAAGCTCGGCAAGTAGAAATTGGTTCTACTTTGCCGCCCTTCGAAGCGCTTCAGTTTTTATTTAAATACAGCAATGTACAGGTTTTTTTACTTTTCTTACCTTTGATGTGCATTTTTTAATGTTTTCAAGCATTTTAAGGGGGCGCACCGGGAATCAAGGTTTTGGGCCGTAACTTTTTTCAACTAACGAATTCGGACTTGTGTCAAGAAGTAAACTTACTCAGAATGATGTGGGCTTTCATTTGACACCAATATCGAAATATTTGGAAACTTGCCAGATTTTGTGATTTTTACTGGCAAACTGCCAAATGTGTGAACATTGAGCAAAAATTTATTGAAAATTCATCGATTTACATCTGTTGACATAAAATAGCAGTCGAAAAAAGTTTGAGGGGGCGCTCCGGGAATCAAGGATTTGGGCCGTATTTTTTAAAAACAGCCAAAATGACCTATCTTTCTTGAAGAAAAGTTGCTCAAAATACTATTTCTAATGTTTTGACGCGCATATCTCCATAGCAAAAAATTTGGAAAAAATTGGACAATTTACTGATTTTATTCGACTTTTAGGCCGTGTTTACATTGAGCTTTTTTTCAGCTGCTCGAGCAGCTGAAAAAAAGCTGCAGCTTTTTTTCGACGTTTCCGGCATTTTTTCAGCTGCTCGAGCAGCTGGAAAAAAGCTGGAGCAGCTGAAAAAAAGCCGGAGCAGCTGAAAAAATGCGGGAACTGCAGCGTTGTCATAGCAACGGAGCAGCCAGTCTATAGTGACCGCCATACTTATCCGCTTTTTTTCAGCTGCTCCAGCATTTTTTCAGCTGCTCCAGCTTTTTTCCAGCTGCTCGAGCAGCTGGAAAAAAGCCGGAAATGGCGAAAAAAAGCTGCAGCTTTTTTTCAGCTGCTCGAGCAGCTGAAAAAAAGCTCAATGTAAACACGGCCTTACACAAATTCAGCAAGTAAGCCAGTGCATCAACGCTTTTTGAGGTTTTCCAAACAAACGATACGTAGATTTTATTAGTCGCAATGAAAAATTAAAACAATTCTATTGCGTTCTGTGCAAAAAAATCGCACAAGAAACCATTTTCAGAAGCAGCAGACTCAAATATAGGCTGTGTGAATACAAAACCAATTTTTCGGCACTCGATTATAAAATGCTGGTAAGGTATTTTTCTACAAAATTTTGCACAATTATAGCCTTAGGCTCTGCGCAGTTGAACAATTTTTTAGTTTTTCAAGATAAAGCTTGGAAATTTTTTTATATGAATTTTATTGCTCAGAGTTCGACTTCGAAAACACATAATGACATTTTTTATCCAAATTCGTAATAAATGTTAAAAACCAAAATAATGTTCAACTAGAGAAGCACATAAACTACATTTTGGTATATAAAGTGTGACTATACGCAAAGTTTAAGCAGAGTTATCGTTTGCCGAAAATTTACTCACGTTTGGTGCTCTGGGAGTCACGTGACATGATCACGTGATTTGAAATTTTGCCTCCAGTGTTCTTTTGTGCCATGCTACATATATGCATAGTAAACTTTGACATTTGCCAACTTTTTCGCCAATTTTTGATGTAACCCCCGATTCCCGGAGCGCCCCCTTAAGGTGGTAGTAACGAATGTGCAGTGATTTTTAAATTTTTGAAAAAATTTAGTTGATTCAAACTGTATTTTTTGAAAATAAAGTCTGTAAAAAATTGATTCATATACACAAAATGGCCAATGAAGTTAGCGGGATCATGTGAAAAATTTTTAGGAGCAAGCCAAGCCAACAAGCCAAACTACACAACAGGAGAATGGAAATTTAACAGTTTTGGCCACTTTTCTAAGCGCATGCGCAGCGCATAAACACAAAAATGAACATGAATAAACTTTTGCAAATTTTCTAGACCCAAAATTAAAATTTTTCAAATTGCTTATATTTTTGCGCAGATATAGAACCCGAAAGTTGAGTGTGAATAGAAAGTTTTTACTTTGAAACCATATATTTCATTTAATAATTGACAAATTATGAAATCGTGCATTTTGGGTCTAGATAATTCACTTTTGAATATTTGTGCAATTTTTTGTATGTTTTTGTTGTTAAAACTCTTCAAAAAGTGGCCAGATTTGAAAGTGCTCAAAAACGCCAAATTGGTCTCGTTTTAACACGTGCCATACAAATCATCTTCACAGTTGTACAATAAAACTTTGCTTAAATGTAGAAGAAAAGTAGCGCTTTCTAACGATATAAAAATTATGCTCTAAAGTTAATTCATTATTGAATACTAGCCTGTTGAAAAACACTGCACATTCGTTACTACCACCTTAAGGTGGTAGTAACGAATGTGCAGTGATTTTTAAATTTTTGAAAAAAATTAGCTGATTCAAACGACATTTTCCCGAGACTAAAGTCAGCAATAAATTAATTCTTATTTTTATAATGACGAATGAAGTTAGCGGGATCATGTGAAAAATTTTTAGGAGCAAGCCAAGCCAACAAGCCAAACTACACAACAGGAGAATAGAAATTTAACAGTTCTGGCCACTTTTCTAAGCGCATGCAAAACGCATAAACACAAAAATGAACATGAATAAACTTTTGCAAATTTTCTAGACCCAAAATGAAAATTTTTTAAATTGCTTTTATTTTTGCGTAGATATAGCACCTGAAATTTGCGTGTGAATAGACACTTTTGACTTTGAAAGCTTATATTTCGTTTAATATTTGACAAATCATAAAATCGTGCATTTTGGGTCTAGATAATTTCTTTATAAATATTTGATCCATTTTTCGCATGTTTTTATTGTTTAAACTCTTCAAAAAGTGGCCAGATTTGAAAGTGCTCAAAAAAGCCAAATTGGTCCACTTTTAACACGTGCCATACAAATCATATTTAAAGTTGTGCAATGATACTTTGCATAAATATAGAAGAAAAGTAGCGCTTTCGAACGGTATAAAGAATGTGCTCTTATGTTAATTATTGATTGCATACCAGCCTGTTGAAAAACACTGCACATTCGTTAGTACCACCTTAAACGCCAGACTGCTATTCCACCTGCGATTTCATTGCGTTTTGATGCTGCGGACGTGTTGGCATAAACAATTGTTTTGTAACTTTTTTGTAATTTTTGTGTAATTTTTAGAAATTTTATTTTTTGCTTCAAACTTGACAAAAACACATTGACATAAACAACAACACCAGGCATCTTGAGTTCTTGACTTCGAAATTAGAAATTTGACACTTGACAGTCAAAATTGAAATTTTGCCTGAACTTTAACCTTCAATTGCTCAACCCACAGACGTGCTAGAAACTCCGCGATACCTGGAAACGCTTTGTCTAAGTGTGTAGATTTCAAAAATAGCAAAATCTTGCGAAAAAATTTACTAATAAGGAAGTTAGAGTCGTTTTAGTACAGCCGGTTTTTCGCTTGTTAACAGAAAAGTCTAGTTCTCCGGCCAAGGCTGAGCGCAAGGCAAATTTAGTTTAAAGTTGAAATTTCCTGCCTACAGTACAGCCTACAAAAAAAGTTCCCTGTTCGTCGGCGTACGACGAGCTTCGTCGTTCTTCTTTTTCTTCTTTTCTTCGGGCGTGCAACTGCAGCGGTTTTTCCGCTATATGCGCCGATGGAAAAGGAAAAGGCCGATCTCTCTCAGGTATTGGGCCAACCTGCCGGGGTGGGCAGCCAGTATATCCGTCCCTGGGTCTAAACCCAGGATACGCACTCGGGGTCCGGCCAGCGCCGGGCAGCGCTGAATAATGTGTTCAGCGGTTTCGTCCTCTTCCTCACACCATGGGCAGGTTGGGGGAGCCTGGCCCAGGTTGAAACAGGCCCGATAGCTTGCTAGGAAGGGGGAGTGGCCGTGCGCTCTGAATTGTGCGAGAGTTCGCCTTTAAAGCCTGCTCAGTCCTTTTTCTTATAGAATAGTCTTTCCAGGTCACAGCCCTCGTACAGACAGCGCACGGATATTTTGGGGTAACAACAGGGCCAGGGTTCCTTTCCACATCGCCGGCCAAAAGGAGTAGCTGAGGCCAGTAGGCCGGGTTGCTGGCCTCAGCTACGAAAAACCCGATGGTAAAATCTGTTTGTGCCTGGCAAGTTCCAGGATTTGAGGGGAGCGCTCAGCACGGGTGAGTGGTAAATGGATATGCTGGTTGCCGACATAGGCAGGGAGCTCGATCCGTAGTGAGCCCCGGAGATGACATCCATTTCGCTTCTTTCGGCAGGAATAGCCTCCGATCCACACCACGGAGAGGCGGATGTCGTTGGACCAGAGCTTCGTCGTTCGCGAAAAGTGACGAACGGTGGCTGGAGAGTGACGAACAAAAAATTTCCAAATTTTCCCTTTTTTACATTGAATATGTGTTTTGGAGCACTTTTGGAAAAATTTTTTGTTCGTCACTTTCCGGCGACCGTTCGTCACTTTCCGGCCACTGTTCGTCACTTTTCGCGAACGACGAAGCTCGTAGCCCTTTGTGCATCTATGCCTGTGACTGTCCCAAGTTTGTGCAGGAAAAACCAATTGCGAGGGAAAAACCCTATTTTGTTTCGCAACAATTTTTTGCTAAACTCACCCATTGTTGCTACAAAAGTTAAATCATCTGGGCTAATAACATGCCTAGACTTCATTGAAACCGTTTATTTGGCCGCAAAATGTCGTTTTTGTCGTTTTGGCCCATACCCCAAAACCCCTCACGAAACCTGTTTTGGTGATGTTTCACAAAAATTTGGCATTTGGTAGACGCGGGTGGTGTTTGTCCACCGTTTCTAACGTAATAAGCGCAAAACTCCATTTCTAATGCTGTTACAACTATAATATGTATATATAATTTTTTGCATACATTGACAGTTAACGTCTTTGCGTCAACACGTGGTTTCAGCAGAGCTAACTGTCGCTTGCGCCAAGGCCAGTTGACTTGCGGATGTGCCCCAGTCACCGGACGGGCTCCCGTAAGCATATATATATATATATATATATATATATATATATATATATATATATATATATTCACCTATTTGTTTGATGACTTATTACAAGTTTTTAGGTAAACTTGCAAGACCATTGTCAGACACCTTATGTATATATAACTAACAGCAACATCACGGCAATGTTGGTTACGTTCCTGGTTATTTCCTCCTTTCGTGTGGATGTGGGGCCGTGTCTACTTAAATACTGTGAATTTTGAAATTTTGACCTCTGTCCCAAAGCAGACGCAATTTGTCCTTGTTCACGCCAGAAAATAGCAATTTCAGACACTGTTTGGCTGAATTTAGTTAAAAATCGCTCAGCTTGTATTGGAGTTACCAATGTTCTGCTAAAATATACACCCAAGATAAAAAGGGTTTTTAGCTCAAAAATTAGACCTGCGCGTCGTGACGCTATTTCATTCTTTGCCTCCGGCGTGACACCCCTTTAAATTGTGCCCCCTCAATCCCCTGAAACTAAATTTTAGTTGGGAGTAGAGTCTTCCTTTTTCATCTACCGAACTACATGTGTCACCCTCACCGCATAATTTTGAGTAGTGCGTCTAGTTGAACTTTCACAGAGTTATTGTTGATTTTTTGCTAAACTCATATATACTAATTGGAAATTAAGCCGGGTTTACACGAAGCAATTTTCACGCAACTAGGTTTTCACGCAATTTTCAAGCAACTTGCAAATTGCGTGAAAACACACTGTTACACGAAGCAATTTTCACGCAATGAGCCCGCAATTTTCAAGCAACTAGTTGCGTGCAATTTTCACGCAACTACCAATCAAAATACAGTATTTTGAACGCCCGCTCAAACTTGAAGGCTCAGTTTTTGCTTATTTTTTTAAAAAAACTATAAAATTTTTAATTATTAGGTCGACGTCGGTCAGTTGGACGCGTATCGAATAATTTTTCCGCCCCGGACCATAAAAACCAAAAGGTGACCCTTACGTAAAATTTCAGTCGAAAAAAATTTCGGGCCCCATTCCCCCCTGGCTACGCCCTTGTAGATGCGTGTGCGTTAGTAAAAAAACAACAGGCGCATTGGATAGTATGTATATTTTTGTTGTTC
>JASANF010009705.1:0-17893 GCA_030248245.1 Trissonchulus sp. WLG1_4
CCTCGCGCCTATTAGTCAAAATTGTAGGCAATTACCCAACATGACTTTCCATTCTTCGTCCTATTGGTTACGCAAAATGACCTTTTAGACTGGGAAAAGATTGAGTAGGCGCCCACCCCCCCCCCACTCCCCCGGGGTTGGGTTTGTAGGGCTTTCCATCCCTCGGTCCTATTAGTCAAAATTGTAGGCAATTACCCAACATAACATAACTTTCCATTCTTCGCTCCTATTGGTTGCACAAAATGAAACCCTAGAAGGGTAAAAAGATTTCTAAAGTATTCTCCAGCATATTAATATTCTACTAAAAACAGATCATTAAAAGAAAAAACCAAAAAACATATATAACTTACTTGTTAAGCAGGAAAAGAACCAGAAATAGTTTAAAGCAATAATGAGTTAATAATCATAATAATATAGAAATAATCAAGTCCAAGCAGCGTCCAAGCGCCTAAATAGCGCAAATAGCACCGTCTGGTGCAATAAG
Source organism: Trissonchulus sp. WLG1_4 (assembly GCA_030248245.1). Classification (NCBI taxonomy): domain Eukaryota; kingdom Metazoa; phylum Nematoda; class Enoplea; order Enoplida; family Ironidae; genus Trissonchulus; species Trissonchulus sp. WLG1_4. The sequence continues at coordinate 485 of JASANF010009705.1, forward strand.
CGCTATTTTTTAAGCCTACGAAAAAAATAGCGCTTATAGCACTTTGATGCGCTATCGTTTTGCTATATACGCTATTTTTATATCGTCGACTAGAACACTAACAAAATTTTAAAAATAATTTTAAAACTATTCTAATTTATTGAGGGACCGTATACTCACTAAAAAGGACAAAAATTTTCAATAAATTAGCCAATAGCACAAAATAGCGCCTAAATAGCGCAAATAGCAGCCTCAGATGCTATAAGCGCTTTTTGTTAAACCTACGAAAAAAATAGCGCTTATAGCACTTTGATGCGCTATCGTTGTGCTATATGCGCTATTTTTTTGTATCGTCGACTAGAACACAAACAAAAATTTAAAAATAATTTTAAAATTTTTCTAATTTATTGAGGGACCGTATACTTACTAAAAAATACAAAACTTTTCAACAAATTAGCCAATAGCACAAAATAGCGCCTAAATAGCGCAAATAGCACCCTCGGGTGCTATAAGCGCTATTTTTTAAGCCTATGAAAAAAATAGCGCTTATAGCACTTTGATGCGCTATCGTTGTGCTATTTGCGCTATTTATGCAATATTTTTTTATATCGACGTCCAGAACACAAACAAAAGTTTTAAAATACTTTTAAAATTTTTTTGTTTATTGAGGGATCGTATACGTGCTAAAAAGTACAAAACTTTTCAGTAAGTTAGCCAATAGCACAAAATAGCGCCTAAATAGCGCAAATAAAACCCTCAGGTGCTATAAGCGCTATCCAAGATCAGCATCACTATTTAAAGGGAAATTAACACAAACACCAATAGGCCAGCGTAGCTCAGTCGGTAGAGCGTTAAGCTAGTAATCTAGCAATGGGTGGTTCAAATCCCCCCTGGCCATTTTTTTGTAGAAGTTTCATCCATATCCAAAAAAATAGCACATATAGCACCGTCGATAGCGCTTATAGCGCAAATAGCGCATATAGCACTCCCAAAAAGCGCTATAGCGCAAATAGCGCCTATAGCACCTTCGATAGCGCATATAGCGCAAATAGCGCATATAGCACCCCCAACAAGCGCTATAGCGCAAATAGCGCATATAGCACCTTCGATAGCGCATATAGCGCAAATAGCGCATATAGCACCCCCAAAAAGCGCTATAGCGCAAATAGCGCATATAGCACCTTCGATAGCGCATATAGCGCAAATAGCGCATATAGCACCCCCAAAAAGCGCTATAGCGCAAATAGCGCATATAGCACCTTCGATAGCGCATATAGCGCAAATAGCGCATATAGCACCCCCAAAAAGCGCTATAGCGCAAATAGCGCATATAGCACCTTCGATAGCGCATATAGCGCAAATAGCACATATAGCACCCCCAAAAAGCGCTATAGCGCAAATAGCGCATATAGCACCTTCGATAGCGCATATAGCGCAAATAGCGCATATAGCACCCCCAAATAGCGCATATAGCAAATTCCATAGCGCTTATAGCGCATATAGCGCATAAAAAAAGCGCTATAGCACAAAAAGTGCTATTTCGATTTCGCTTACACGCGTTCGTTACCTAAATCAGTTTAGTCTCGCTAGAAAGCAGCCCGCTAAAAGTTAAGTCTAGGGCAAAAAAGTTAAACTTTAACTTTAACTGAAATTAAAAAAGTTAGGGGTCTTACTTTAACTTTACTTTAACTCCAAAAAAAGTTAAAGGTCTTACTTTAACTGTAACTTTAACTTAAATTAAAATAACCTTACTTTAACTTTAATTAAAGTTATTTTAAAAAAGTCATTGATTTTCGACTTACTTTAACTTTAACTTAAGTTGAAGCCTGAGCCTTACTTTAACTGTAACTTTAACTTAAATTGAAACAATGGCCTTTACTTTAACTTTAACTTTAACTTAAATGAAAATGGTCTGACTTTTTTACCCTAGTTAAGGTGGTAGTGTCGCCAAAGCAGTTTTGCTCATGGGCTGCAAAATGAGAACTTTTTGATTTCAAATTGTACGCTCACTGAGAAACTACTGAAATGCCACATGGTGTCAAATAAATACTGCCAGACACTAGACTACCAATATCTACCAATATTTTTAACCAATCACCCTTTGTGAGCCAGACATCACACAATAGAGACATAAAAGTTCAAAAAATCAAACCAGATATCAGATTGGCCAGCTTGTGAAGTACATGTAATGTTTTGACGCACCATTTTTTGCCACAAATAAGAAAAATAAAAAATGAAGCTTCGTTTTTCTTTTGATTTCAAAATAAGTGTCCAATTTTTTTACAATTTATCATTATTGCTGTCAGTACCTTACAGGTTACGCACAGTTTCACAGTTCAAACAGGCATTACTCCACAACAACTCAAGCAATTTGCACTAAATTTTGTGTGCATAAACTAGAGCATATGTGCTTTTACTTTGTGTAAAGAATCTAAACAAAAAGTTTTTTAATTGTGACGAAATTATCGAATGTGAATAGGTTTTCAAAACGTCATTTTTCCGACTTTGCGACTTCACTGCTCACTGTATGCTGCATCAATTTTTCTGAAACTTGGCAAAAATATTTGCCGTAAGAAATATTTTTAGAATATATAAAGAACAAAACCTATCTTTCACTGAAAAAGTTTTATAGTCGCGCAAAATCGACTGCTTTCGCGACACTACCCCCTTAAGTCCGTTCAGTCCGGAGGTTTTGGCACGGCAATTTTAAGCTTCATTTTTAAATCACTTAGTCCGATTAAAAGTAACCCTTTAATCCAGTAAAGGACTATGTCCTTTGTTTCCATTAGGCAGCAATAAAAACAAGCAGGCCCCCAAAGGGGGCATTGGTCCTTTGCTGACTAAAAATTCCGTCGGTGTGTTTCACCATCTCATTTTATTCCAGCTTCAGTTTAGTGTGCATTGTCATGTATACATAGAATGCAGTCAGAGATGAAAACGGGTCAATAATGTGAGACCAGATCTGACCCGATCCGTATCCGTTTTTCAGTCGCAATTTTTTTCATCCGTTCGGGTCCCAAAAATATATGCTTCAGATCACGTATGAAACTGACATAAGCTTGTTTATTTAAAAAAATAGCCGCAAAAATATTTTTAATGTAGAATTAGTGCTACAAAAGTTTTAAAGATCACCATTTTAATCCAATTTTACCGAAAATTAACTCTAAAAAATATGACCCGACTGCATTATGCAGTAATACATGTTGCTCAATTTAGTTACGGCACTGAATTACTAAATGATCGTAACTGTTGGTCAAATAGAAGCCATAATTGCTGTAACTACTTTCGATTTCAGCACTAAAAGAAAATGGTCCATTCAAAACAGACTTTGCAGACAAAAGCAGAGTAAATTTTTTGCAACAAAAGCAACAACAACAACACTGGGGGTCGAACTCTCGAACTATGTATGATCACCAAAGTATAGCGCCCTTGACCACTCGACCACTCTCCTTCACATTACATAGATCATTGATTATGTCTATGAACACATTAAGAAAACGCGAACAGAGATGTATAAAGAATGCTAAGTGAAATTATTTTTTATATAAAATTATATTAAAATGATATCTCACAACCTCTAAAAAACTGTTGTTGACCATTATTTCCTTTAAAATTGCAGAAAAGCCTTGCTTCAGAAAAAAGGCCGTCGGTCCCCATACTGATTTTACGTGTTAGTCATATGCGCACGCATGTAGCTGCTACCTTTACACTGCGCAGAGTTCGTACAAACAAATAATTGACGGCACTCAACTCAGAACAGAAAGCGCTTTCAAATGACAACTTACTTGACGTATACCATTCACGTTTAAACGTTTAAATTTCTAATTATAAATTATGACGCAAGCTTAACGTCAACTTACAGGGCCATGTCACCCATCGTTCGAAAGCTTTCGTGATTTGCTTTCAAATGGTGCCAAAATCATTGCAGTACCTCCACGCTATCAAAAGTTACGGCCACTCAAAACTTTGCTAAGGGGGCTGACTACATGAATCACACCGTCGGTGGACTGCACCAAATCAGATTAACTTAAGTCTGAGCTGGAGCTAATCTCCAGTTAAATCAATTTAGTTAAATCTCAGCTAAATCGCAGCTAAACTTCAGTTTTCAACTAAAACTTGAGCGCCAACTGCGCTAATCTTTACTGGTGCAGCGGACTTAAACCGATTTAAGGAATTTAAGCCTGAGCTAAATCGGTTTAAGCTAATCGTCAGTTAATCCGATTTGGTGCAGTCCACCGCATGTGTGATCAACTCTCAATGTGATTGAAACTTTAACAAAATTTTGAAAGTTTTTGCCAATTATTTAGAATTCTGTTGTTAAAGCATAAATTATCTTTTTCACCACAAGGAATGGTCAAACTAGTCTAAACTAGACACACTAGACTTGCAAAATTGAAATCGTTATAACTTGCGTCAACCTTGACGTAGAAACACAAAATTGACAGCATTCAATTCAGAATTGAAAGGGCTCTCGGATGATACCCTACATGACGTTTACCGACGCAACGGCCAGTCACGTATGACTATTATTTTTATACTGACCATTGGTCGCCGTTTACGTCATCATGCGACATATCAATTGATAGCTCTTACAAGCGCAAGCATATAAAACAAACTTCACGTCGATACCATAACCCTAACAAACGTTATGGCTCCTGGAATTTTTCCCTTTAGTGACTACCTATAATCACCTCATATGCGATCAAATCGCATTGTAATTCAACTTTTAACTAAATTTGAAAAATTTTTTAAACAATTTTCATTGTCATACATTAACTAACGTCAGGTACTAGATTTGGTCGAACTAGTCTAAACTAGACGCGCTTGTCAAATTTGGAGTGAAATTGTCAAATTCAGTTTTGAAGTAAAATTTAAAATTTTTTGAAAAAGATTTTATTGTCAAACACTGCTCGACCTCACGTTGTAGATTCAGTCTAACTAGTCTAAACTAGACGCACTAGTCTTGTAATAATAATAATAATATTAATAATAATAACAACAGACATTTCAGATACAAAAGGGTTGCCTTTGCTTCGCAACTGGTCGGCAACCCAACAATTGCGAAGCAGCTAAGCGAAGTGTACATAAGTAAAGTACATAAGTGTATGTATGTGAGTAACACTTAGGCCCGTAATCACATACTAAGTGCCGAAAAGTAATAGAAATGTTGCGGAAATTCGACTGAAATTTGAAGGAAATATGAATGAAACATTACTGAAAAATAATGTACAATTATATAAACTCAGCAGAAAAAAAGGAAGAAACACAAAAATTAATGTACAATAACGATATATATGATATATACATGACATAAAAGGTATACAAGGGACTTTAAGAACGTTACAAAATGATTTAGTAAAAGCAGAAAAAAGTTGGAAAAAAGTTAGAAAAAAGTCAGAAAAAAACAGAAAAAAACTAGATCGTATTTTGAGAAAGTTTGAAAAATCTAAAAATACTCACATCGCATTATCAAACAATCAGAAAAGCATAGTAAAAAAGCTAAAAAAAGCTGGAAAAACCAATTTAAACCCACCAAAAACACCGGGAAATACAGAAAAATAAGCTAAAATAATGCATTACAGTGAGAAATACAGACACAAAATACTAAAACAAATGACAGAAAGGGCGCAAAAGTACTCCAAAAACATTAAAAACCAATTTGGGGCAAATCTGAAAAAAGTTAGAAAAAACCAGAACAAAACTAGATCGTATTTTGACAAAGTCAGAAAAAAACCAGAAAAAAACTAGATCGTAAGTTAGAAAAAAACTAGAAAAAAGTTAGAAGAAAGTTAGAAAAAAACTAGATAATTTTTTCTGTTTTTTTTCTAACTAGAATAAAGTTAGAAAAAAAACAGAAAAAAACCAGATAATTTTTTGCGATCTAGTTTTTTTCTGGAAATAATTTTCCTGTTGTTCCTGCCCAAAAATTGGCCGAAATCGTCAGAAACGTCCATTTTTTGACCAAATTCAAACTTGGCCATAATTTAGGCTTGGGCTTAGGCTTAGGCTTAGGGCTTAAGGGGGTAGTGTCGCAAAAGCAGTCGATTTTGCGCGACTATAAAACTTTTTCAGTGAAAGATAGGTCATTGTTTTTTATATATTCTAAAAATATTTCTTAAGGCAAATATTTTTGCCAAGTTTCAGAAAAATTGATGCAGCATACAGTTAGCAGTGAAGTCGCAAAGTCGGAAAAATGACGTTTTGAAAACCTATTCACATTCGATAATTTCGTCACAATTAAAAAACTTTTTGTTTAAATTCTTTACACGAAGTAAAAGCACATATGCTGTAGTTTATGCACACAAAATTTAGTGCAAATTGCTTGAGTCGTTGTGGAGTAATGCCTGTTTGAACTGTGAAACTGTGCATAACCTGTAAGGTACTGACAGCAATAATGATAAATTGTAAAAAAATTAGACACTTATTTTGACATCAAAAGAAAAACGAAGCTTCATTTTTTTATTTTTCTTATTTGTGGCGAAAAATGGTGCGTCAAAACATTACATGTACTTCACAAGCTGGCCAATCTGATATCTGGCTTGATTTTTTGAACTTTTATGTCTCTATTGTGTGATGTCTGGCTCACAAATGGTGATTGGTTAAAAATATTGGTCGATATTGGTAGTCTTGTGCTTGGCAGTATTTATTTGACACCATGTGGCATTTCAGTAGTTTCTCAGTGAGCGTACAATTTCAAATCAAAAAGTTCTCATTTTGCAGCCTATGAGCAAAACTGCTTTGGTGACACTACCACCTTAAGGCCGATTCACACGTTGCGATTTTGCCGCTGCGATTTTGACGCAAAACGCAAGACGCAGGGTGTCGCACACAAAACGCAGCATCTGAACAAACGTTGCGTCTCGCAAACTATTTAGCTGCGTCTTTACTGTTTTAAAAATATGATAAACAGCTTTGCTAATATTGTTGAAACCAACACGTCCGCAGCATCAAAACGCACTGAAATCGCAGGCCGAATTGCAATCTGGCGTTTAAAACGCTGCGGAAAAATCAAGACGCATCCATTCCGCATTGAAATCGCTGCGTCTGTTCAGACAGTGCGTTTTGCCGCAGCGGAGAAAACGCAGCGGCAAAATCGCACTAAAATCGCAGCGTGTGAATCGGCCTTAAAGGCCGATTCACACGGTGCGTTTTTGCCGCTGCGATTTTGACGCAAAACGCAAGCCGCAGGGTGTCGCAAGCGAATCGCACCGTCTGAACAAGCTTTGCGGCCTTAGTGCGTCTCGCAGGTCAGTTTGCTGCGTCTTTACTGTTTCAAAAAAATGACAAATTGGTCCGCGAAATTTGTTTATGCCAACACGTCCGCAGCATCAAAACGCAATGAAATCGCAGGTCGAATTGCAGTCTGGCGTTTAAAACGCTGCGGCAAATTTAAGGGGGCGCTCCGGGAATCAAGGATTTGGGCCGTATTTTTTAAAAACAGCTAAAATGACCTATCATTCTTGAAGGAAAGTTGCCCAAAATACTATTTCTGATGTTTTGACGTGCTTTTGAAAAAATTGGACAATTTACTGATTTTATTCGACTTTTACACAAATTCAGCCAGTAAGCCAGTGCATCAAGGCTTTTTGAGGTTTTACAAACAGACGATACGTAAATTTTATTAGTCGTAATGAAAAATTAAAACAATTTTTTTGCGTTTTGTGCAAAAAAATCGCACAAGAAACCATTTTCAGAAGCAGCAGACTCAAATATAGGCTGTGTGAATACAAAACCAATTTTTCGGCATTCGATTATAAAATGCTGGTAAAATATTTTTCTACAAATTTTTGCACAATTATAGCCTTAGGCTCTGCGCAGTTGAACAATTTTTTAGTTTTTTAAAATAAAGCTTAGAAATTTTTTTATATGAATTTTATTGCAAAGAGTTCGACTTCGAAAACACAATGACATTTTTTATCCAAACCTGACATAAATGTTAAAAACCAAAATAATGTTCAACTAGAGAAGCACATAAGCTACATTTTGGTATATAAAGTGTGACTATATGCAAAGTATAAGCAGAGTTATCGTTTGCCGAAAATTCACTCACGTTTGGTGCTCTGGGAGTCACGTGACATGATCTCGTGATTTGAAATTTTGCCTCCCGTGTTCTGTTGTGCCATAGTACATATATGTATAGTAAAGTTTGATATTTGCCAATTTTTTTGCCAATTTTCGATGTAACCCCCGATTCCCGGAGCGCCCCCTTAAGGGGGCGCTCCGGGAATCAAGGATTTGGGCCGTATTTTTTAAAAACAGCCAAGTTGACCTATCATTCTAGAAGAAAAGTTGCCCAAAATACTATTTCTGATGTTTTGACGTGCATATCTCCATAGCAAAAAATTTGGAAAAAATTGGACAATTTACTGATTTTATTCGACTTTTACACAAATTCAGCAAGTAAGCCAGTGCATCAACGCTTTTTGAGGTTTTGCAAACAGATGATACGTAGATTTTATTAGCTGTAATGAAAAATTAAAACAATTTTATTGCGTTCTGTGCAAAAAAATCGCACAAGAAACCATTTTCAGAAGCAGCAGACTCAAATAAAGGCAGTGTGAATACAAAACCGATTTTTCGGCATTCGATTATAAAATGCTGGTAAAATATTTTTCTACAAAATTTTGCACAATTATAGCCTTAGGCTCGGCGCAGTTGAACAATTCTTTAGTTTTTTAAAATAAAGCTTAGAAATTTTTTTATTTGAATTTTATTGCTTAGAGTTCGACTTCGAAAACACATAATGACATTTTTTATCCAAACCTTTCATAAATGTTAAAAACCAAAATAATGTTCAACTAGAGAAGCACATAAGCTACATTTTGGTATATAAACTGTGACTATACGCAAAGCATAAGCAGAGTTATCGTTTGCCGAAAATTCACTCACGTTTGGTGCTCTGAGAGTCACGTGACATGATCACGTGATTTTAAATTTTGCCTCCAGTGTTCCTTTGTGCCATACTACATATATGTGTAGTAAAGTTTGACATTTGCCAACTTTTTTGCCAATTTTCTATGTAACCCCCGATTCCCGGAGCGCCCCCTTAAGACGCAGGCATTCCGCACTAAAAACGCTGCGTCTGTTCAGACATTGCGTTTTGCTTGCGGCAACCTGCGTTTTGCCGCAGCGGCAAAAACGCTGCGGCAAAATCGCACTAAAATCGCAGTGTGTGAATCGGCCTTTAGGCTTAGACGTAGCTTTCCTTCGCGCAAGGCTATGCACATGAACATATAAATTGCAAAATTACAAAACTAAGCCTTAAGCCTCAGCCTGAGCCTAAACTAAGCTTGATACTAACTCTGGGACTAAGCCTAAGCCTAAGCCTAAATCCAAACCTGTGCCTAAATTTGAGTATTTTTGAAAACACGCACACTCACATGTGCATAGCCTTGCGAGAAGGAGAGCTTCAATAGGCTTAGTATCAGGCTTAGGCTTCGGCTTAGGTTCAGGCTTAGGCTTAGGCCCGTATTCACATACTAAGGCCCGAATTCACATACTAAGAGTTATTCACATACTAACGCTAAGCGTTTGCTAAGTGTTAGCGCTTAATTTGTACCAAACTGTTATTCACAAAATAAACGCTTAAAAATTAGTGTTATACTAAACTTAGCGTTTAGCAACTTTTGTGCTTAGTTTTGGCTTTGGCTTGAAGTGCGCTCCCTGCTTGATGTGGATCCGGAATTCGTTATTTATCGGCATATCCATTTGGTATTTATAAATCCGATTGTAGATTTATTTAAATTACTATTTCTTATTAATAATATATATTTTTCTCGAACTATACATTTGTAAAAAATGTTTTCAGCAAGTGGATTCCTGAAAAATGCAAAATCAGCTCTACATGTTTCAGGGGGCATATCGTGAAAAATATAAATTTTCAAATAGAAGTTCTTGAAGAAAAGTTACTTCGATTAAGATGCTCTACTCAAAAATGTAAAAAAAACGAATTTGGACAACAAAGTGCATTTTTTATTTTTGGCGATTAAACGAGCAAAATGGATCGAATTGGTCGGAAAATGTCACTAATATATCCTAAATTGCATGCCCTTTCTTCCCATGGCGGCCAAAAACCTCCCCCAATCTCCCTATCCCTTCCCCACACCATCCCCTAACTAAGCGCTTAGCGCTTAGGGAGCTCCCGAGGTCCCTAAACTTAAGGGGGTAATTGCGTTTTTAGGTGTTTTTTTGAAAGGCCATAGCTCAGCGTTTACAAATTCAAATCACAAGCGGTCTTTTGCATTAGGTAGAACAATATCATTCCTAAATGTATGCCATGTATTGAAATTTAACCTGTGATTTTGTTTCCAGTATAAGCGACTAAAGAAAGGTCCTTTCCAAAATGTTACAATTTTTTACAAAAAGTTTGCGCCCCAGCTCTGAATCATACGATTACCTGTTGGGGCTAAAAGTTGGTAAGGTTTTTGACATGTTTAAAATCCCCAGGCATGTCCCCCACTTTTTTAATAACTAGTCAATTTATTGAGAAAATAGCTGAAAAGCAAACGCACCGAAAATTTAAGATATTTTCATGTAATTAAAACCCTCTAAAAATGTCCACAGGTGAAATTTCAAAAAAGTGAGAGACATGCCTGGGGATTTTGACCTTTACAGTGCTGTCCCAAAAATTTATGGTCAGGCGTCACGTATAACTTGAGTACTGGTGGCGCAAAGTTTACATAGAAATCACAAAAACCTCGAAAACGCAACTACCACCTTAAGCGCTTAATTCTAAGCCAAACACTAAATTTTAAGTATGTGAATACAAAATTGATACGCTAAGTTAAGCGTTAGGCCCGAATTCACATATTAAGAGTTATTCACATACTAACGCTAAGCGTTTGCTAAGTGTTAGCGCTTAATTTGTACTAAACTGTTATTCACAAAATAAACGCTTAAAAATTAGTGTTATACTAAACTTAGCGTTTAGCAACTTTTGTGCTTAGTTTTGGCTTTGGCTTGAAGTGCGCTCCCTGCTTGATGTGGATCCGGAATTCGTTATTTATCCGCATTTCCATTTGGTATTTATAAATCCGATTATAGATTTATTTAAATTACTATTTCTTATTAATAATATATATTTTTCTCGAACTATACATTTGTAAAAAATGTTTTCAGCAGGTGAATTCCTGAAAAATGCAAAATCAGCTCTGCATGTTTCAGGGGGCATATCATGAAAAATATAAATTTTCAAATAGAAGTTCTTGAAGAAAAATTACTTCGATTAAGATGCTCTACTCAAAAATGTAAAAAAACTAATTTGGACAACAAAGTGCATTTTTTATTTTTGGCGATTAAACGAGCAAAATGGATCGAATTGGTCGGAAAATGTTACTAATATATCCTAAATTGCATGCCCTTCCTTCCCATGGCGGCCAAGAACTTCCCCCACTCTCCCCACCCCTACCCCACACCATCCACAAACTAAGCGCTTAGCGCTTAGGGGAACTCCCGAGGTCCCTAAACTTAAGCGCTTAATTCCAAAACAAAAAAAAATAAGCCAAACACTAATTTTAAAGAAGGGAAAAAAATTAAACCCGATAAGGTTGCTAAGCGCTTAAATAAACACTAAGTATGTGAATAACACTTAGCGCTTATAAGCGCTAACACTAAGGCCCGTATTCACATACTAAGTGTAACGCTTGAACTTAGTGTTTGCACTTAGTGTTAGCGCTTATAAGCGCTAAGTGTTATTCACAAACTTGACCTTTTAACATGCTAAACATACTTAAGCGCTTAGCGCTTAACAAACGCTTAGCGTTTGTTTGTGAATAACACTTAGTATGTGAATACGGGCCAAAGTGCATTTTTTATTTTTGGCGATTAAACGAGCAAAATGGATCGAATTGGTCGGAAAATGTTACTAATATATCCTAAATTGCATGCCCTTCCGTCCCATGGCGGCCAAGAACCTCCCCAACACAACCCACCCCAACCCCACAACATCCACAAACAAAAAGCTTAGCGCTTAGGGAGCAACCGAGGTCCCTGAACTTAAGCGCTTAATTCTAAGCCAAACACTAAATTTTAAGTATGTGAATACAAAATTGAAACGCTAAGTTAAGCGTTAGTGTTTGCTAAGCGCTTAAATAAACACTAAGTATGTGAATAACACTTAGCGCTTATAAGCGCTAACACTAAGCGTAAACACTAAGTTTAAGCGTTACACTTAGTATGTGAATACGGGCCATAGTGTTTGCTAAGCGCTTAAATAAACACTAAGTATGTGAATAACACTTAGCGCTTATAAGCGCTAACACTTAGTGTAAACACTAACTTTAAGCGTTAGTGTTAGTATGTGAATACGGGCCTACGTGTTATTCACAAAAAAACGCTAAGCGTTTGCTAAGCGCTAAGCGCTTAAGTATGTTTAGCATGGGTAAAAATTGTTACGACTTGTCAATAACACTTAGCGCTTATAAGCGCTAAGATTAAGGCCCGTATTCACATACTAAGTGTAATTAGCTTTTCAACCTAGTGTTTGCACTTAGTGTTAGCGCTTATAAGGCGCTAGTGTTATTCAGCACACCTTGACCTTTTAACATGCTAAACATACTTAAGCGCTTAGCGCTTAGCAAACGCTTAGCGTTTCTTTTGTGAATAACACTTAAGGCCCGATTCCACACGTCTGCGATTTTCTGCGGGATTTTGCCGCAGCGTTTTCGCCGCTGCGGCAAAACGCACTGTCTGAACAGACGCAGCGATTTCAATGCGGAATGAATGCGTCTTGATTTTTCCGCAGCGTTTTAAACGCCAGACTGCAATTCGGCCTGCGATTTCAGTGCGTTTTGACGCTGCGGACGTATTGGTTTCAACAATATCAGCAAAACTGTTTCTCATATTTTTAAAACAGTAAAGACGAATAATAAATAGTCCCCGCGACGCAACGTTCTGTTCAGACGCTGCGTTTTGTGTGCGACACCCTGCGTCTTGCGTTTTGCGTCAAAATCGCAGCGGCAAAATCGCAGTGTGTGAATCGGCCTTTAGTATGTGAATACGGGCCTAAGTGTAAACGCTAAGTTTAAGCGGTACACTTAGTATGTGAATACGGGCCTTAGGCTCAGGCTTAGGCAATAAAAAATCCAAATTTTCAGAAAAAATCCTGCCAGCTTAGCCTGGAGAATCCTGCCAACTAAGCCTAGACGATGCCTCAAAACATCATAACGCACTCAAAACTATCCAAAAACAAAGATTATAGCCAATTTTGGCTTCAAACTTTGGCCTACGTTCACTTCCAAAAACACTGAAAATGCAATTTTCAAGGGGTCATAGCTCAGAAAATAAAAATTTGTTCCCGGATAGGCAGGGCTATTACTAAAAAAATGCTTCCTTACCAGGGTTTTTCTTCAAAAATAAGGTCCACTATTTTCGGTTTAATTTCCGGGTTTTTTCCGGAAAATTTCCGGGTTTTTCCGGATAATTTCCGGGTTTTTTCCGGAAAATTTCCGGGTTTTTTCCGGATAATTTCCGGGTTTTTTCCGGATAATTTCAGGGTTTTTTCCGGAAAATTTCCGGGATTTTTTTCCGGCAAAATTTCCCTCGTTTTTTCCAGATAATTTCCGGGTTTTTTCCGGAAATTTCCGGATTTTCTCCGAAAAATTTCCGGGTTTTTTTTTCGGAAAATTTCTGGGTTTTTCAGGAAAAATGTCTCGGGTTTTTCTGAAAACTTATTCGGATTTTTTAGGCGATTTTCTAATTTTGCGGTTTGCCACAGTTTCCTGATTTTTCCGGAAAACTTTTTTGTGTTTTCGTTTTCAGGTTGTGTATACGTAGTTGTAGTTCGAATATTTGAAAAAAGTAATTTATACTTTGAGTGTATATATACTCTAATTGGCGCAATTTTGTACATCTTTTGTGGCTTTATTTTCATAACTGCTATTTATGTATATTTTGTTGTATTCAGTGTTTTGTACTGTTCTTTACTTTTCAGAGTTTGCCCAGTTAAAGTTTTTGTGACGCAGTGTTTTTAGACGGGAAAATGACAACGACAATGACAAATTTACTTCAGAGAATAAGGCACGTTAATGCACAACAATTGCAAATCTTATGGATTTTGTTTCCAGGCCATTTTTGTTTGGTTTTCAAGGGTTACTTATAAAAATTCCTTTAAAAAAACTTGAAACATTTTCAAACAACAACAAACAAGAAAACCCCCATTTCTATATTTTGTCATGTAGCCCAAATTTATATTACAATGTTTCTACGGGAAACCAAAAAATATATATGTCGTAGGCCTAACCTTGCTCTAAATATAAACTTCTCAGGTGAAAAAACCCATTTGTGGGAAAAAACCGCGGCAGCAAAGTTATGTATTTTTCATGCTTATTAGCAGTTCTTTTAAATTAGACCATGGGCTTTTAGGCGTATATATATAGGCTCTGTTTTGCTTTAACTTAGGGCTCGGAGCACTTTAACAAGGATTAGTCTTAGTTACTGGCATCAAGTAGAAGTCAGTTGCTAATGTGAAATCATCAAAAAGCTTAACTTTGGCAAAAATGAGCAGGTTGCATACAAAATAGAATTATCATGTGTTTATTTATTTACAAAAAATTTAGTATAGATACATAGTGTGTATTGTACAGTGGCGTAGCCAGAAAAAAATTTCGGGGGGGGAATGACTTTTCGATTTTTTGAAATGTGTTAAAATGCACTTAATTGCTGTTTTTAACGCAAAAAACGACACATAATAGCATTTTTCGGTCAAAAACAATGCTTATTTTCAATCACAGCAGCATCGGACGATAAATTGGAGCTCAAAACTCCGAAAATTACAAAAATGATGGGCCGGCAAAGGGTCCGGAAGCTGGCAAATCTGCAAATTTTCCGAAATTTTTGACATTAACAACTGTACATTTACTAAAATTGGCATTGTTGTAACAATAAAACTGCTAAAACGATACATTATACAGTGTATTAAGCCAATACATAGTGCACAATGCAACTATATACACATGCATATGCTTTCATGCAAGACAAAAGCAAAGAACATTAAGCCAAATAGTTGCAGGGGTCTGGGAGCGGCAGCCCCCAGAAAAAAATTTGGGGAAAATTTTGATTTTTAGGCCAAATTTGGTCAATTGGAGACGTATCGGAAATTTTTTCCGGCCGGACCATAAAAACCAAAGGGGGGACCCTTGTGTAAAATTTCAGTCGGGAAAAATTTCGGGGGGGGGGGGGGTATGCCCCCCATTCCCCCCCCCCCCCTGGCTACGCCCCTGGTATTGTATATATAGTGGTGCGGGAAAAAAACCTTACGCGTTTTGCGAGAAAAAAACCTTAGTATTTCCTGGCCGAACCTTATGTACGACATAGGTCCTTTTTGAGTATAGGTAGAAAGCCCATCACAAACTGACTTACCACACCAATTGCTGTGCAGTTTTGAGGTCTGTAGCATTTTTTATAAAGTTTCAAAATTTTGCGTGTTGAAAAATTTCAAAGTGAAGTTTTCCAAATTTTTCCAAATTTTTGACTTGTCATAATTTGTTCAAACAAACTTTTTGCCCACGCCGTTTGCATTTATCAAGAGAGTTACCTTTCCTCTATATTTCTGAAGCTAAAAAACAGTGAAAAACCTGTGTGATTTACCTGTGACAGTTCAAAGTTTGTGCGGGAAAAAACCCTATTGCGGGAAAAAAACCCTATTTTATTTGGCGATATTTTTTTGCTAAACTCACCCATTGTTGCTACAAAAGTGGGTTCATCTGGGCTAACAACTTGCGTAGACTTCATTAAAACCGTTTATTTGGCCGCAATACGTCGTTTTTTGTCGTTTTGGCCCATACCCCGACACCCCTTACGAAACCTGTTTTGATGATGTTTCACCAAAATTTGACCTTTTTTGGAATATTTAGGCTTTAGCTGCTGCGTATATACCACTTCAATCCAAGAATTCTAGACGCGGGCGGTGTTTGTCATTCGTTTCTGACGTATATATATAATAGGCGCAAAAATTTCTTTTTAATGCTTGTAAATATTGAAAAAATGCATATTTCGGCAGAAGTCATTTGTGCCAAAAATGGTCGATTTTTGAAAAATTATTGTGAGTCACATGGGTGTCGGAAAAACGGTTTTTTTATTCCATACTGCAGCCTAAGAGTTGTAGAACACGATGAGTTTATACTCACTGCTAATAGAACAACCGAAAAAAGTGATAGGGTTTTTTCCCCGCATTAGGGTTTTTTCCCGAAGGTTTCGACTTTCGAGGCTTATTACTCAGAAACGTGAGTAGTTAGAATCCATTTTAATAGTGCAACAGTTAGACGAAAGATGGCCGTTATAACAGCCGCGAGCACTAATGGATCCGATTTATGTGGAGCACAGGACGACCCGAAAAGTTGAAAATATGGTTTTTTCCCCGCACCACTATAGTTGACTATGCCATATGCGAACCTGGTGTCGGAAAACAGCTACACCCCGTGACAAGAGATGCTTGTAAAAATTTTGTTGGCCCTTGTAAAATGAGCCATATTTTGGGTGACCGGGAAATTATCCGTAAATTTGCCTGAAAAAATTCGGACATTTTCCGGAAAAAAACCCGGAAATTATTTTGAGAATTTCCGGAAAAAACCCAGAAATTTTCCGGAAAAAACCGGAAATTTTCCGGAAAAAACCTGGAAATTTTCCGGAAAAAACCCAAAATTATCCCGAAAAAGCCCGGAAATTTTCCAGAAAAAACCCGGAAATTTTCCGGAAAAAACCCGGAAATTATCCGGAAAAAATCCAGAAATTATCCGGAAAAAACCCGGAAATTTTCCGGAAAAAACCCGGAAATTATCTGGAAAATTTCCGGAAAAAGCCCGGAAAAAACCTGGAAATTTTCCGGAAAGAACCCGGTAATTATCTGGAGAAAACCCGGAAATTTTCCGGAAAAAACCGGAAATTTTCCGGAAAAAGCCCAAAAAAAACCTGGAAATTTTCCGGAAAAAACCCGAAAATTATCCCGAAAAAGCGCGGAAATTTTCCGGAAAAAACCCGGAAATTTTCCGGAAAAAAAACGGAAATTATCCGGAAAAAACCCGGAAATTATCCGGAAAAAACCCGGAAAATTTCCGGAAAAAACCCGGAAATTATCCGGAAAAAATCCGAAAATTATCCCGAAAAAGCCCGGGAAATTTCCGGAAAAAACCCGGAAATTATCCGGAAAAAACCCGGAAATTTTCCGGAAAAAACCCGGAAATTATCCGGAAAAAACCCGGAAATTATCCGGAAAAAGCCCGGAAAAAACCTGGAAATTTTCCGGAAAAAACCCGGAAATTTTCCGGAAAAAACCCGGAAATTATCCGGCAACAGTTTGGCGTTGACCGGAAAATATCCGGAAAAAGTCCGGAAATTTTCCGGAAAGTGAGACTGGGAATCGGAAATTTTCCGGAAAATTGCCGGAAATTTTCCGGAAAACCCGAAAAAAAAACCGGAAATTTTCCGGAAAATTTC